>JAPYZT010000963.1:0-29327 GCA_030522965.1 Tryphoninae sp. A BG-2022a
GGAGGGAGTAAAAAAAACTTATGTAAAACTTGTGCAATAAAAACTACTTAATAATAATAATATAAATTTACATTTGAAATTAAAGTGACGAAACAATATTCAAAATTAATTAGTTTTGACCGAAGTCATTTTGGACGCTCGAACGAGAAAATATCCTTGTATTTTCTTTACAACTACGGAATTTATTTTTGACAATAAGGACGTTTATATTTTGAATTAAACAAGAGTTTATACGGAATTCTAGAAACAGAACTAGCGCATGGAATATTTCGATCGAGCATCGGCTATCGAGACACTCGTTCCTAGACTATTTGGGTTACAGTTACTATTTTCGCCCTTTCCATCATTTCTTCTTCGTAATAGAGAATCTTCTCTCTCGTCTTGTCTAGACTCATCAGACATTCGCCGTCAAATCTAGACAACGACGAACCTCCCTCTCTCCGTCTAACTCACTTGGTCGCGATATAATTTATTCATTGTATCCTCGCTAATTTTATAGATATATAACGACCCAACTGCTACTTCGGTTGCGGGAGTTCAGAAACACCGAGCGTCGGAGAACGATTCAATCTCACAATCCCTTTCGCATAACTCGCTACATCTTCAAACCGATGTTCACAATTTTGTCCTTAAAACTATTTAAATTAAAAAATCACATTGTTATTTCCATCTTCGAATTTTCATTCTTCGCATCCAATTGTTCCATTTCCTCTTCCATCTCGATATCCTTCACTTTTCCTTATAGAAACCGGCGTATCCTGAAAAAGAAAAGAAAATTCCTTTCATGTGAGATAGAACAAGCAAAATCTATGGGGGTGATAAAGTAAGGCGAGGACGTTTTCTTTTTTGTTCTTTTTTTGAGTAGTCCATATCACGTGGATAAATATACATACACATTCATGCAGCGAGTACGTAGCATCGTTGGTGACTGGAACGGAGAATCTGAAATCTTAAAAGCTCGCAAAGCGCATTGAATTGGGATTATGAATAAGGGATAACGGAAACCCCAGGGGTGTCGATGGACGAGATGGTCGGGGGATTGGTGGTGTAGCTTGCTGGTACGAAACACATACACAAACGCACCCCTAACTTGGCACACACGTGGGAAGAAAAAAAGATGTGTGTATGTTGAAAAGTACGAAGGGGGTTGGGGTGCGAGTATTTTTTTGTCGGGGTCGTAGGAGAACCAAAGGCCAGGGTTGGAAGGGGATAAACATGCTTGTTGCTCGAGTTATGATACGCTTCCAACATATGCGATGCATTGTCGTCATATGCCAGAACGTATTCCTTACGTACACGGGCCGATACACAACGTATTCTGATCTTTTGACAACCCTCCTTTCTCTCTCACACACACTCTACAACCCCTACAACCTTTCTCCTCCCCTTTTCCAACAACTGGCTATACACGTTTTTATATCTATACGTTCTACTGTAGAGTCGAGTATTTTATACCCAGCTCGTGCATACTACTAGTATGTTTTTTTTTCTCTTCCCTCTCTTGGAACATGTTCGCCACTAGGGTTGGAATAAGATAATGGAAAACTTTTTGCGACAGACGTAGTAGCATAGTGTGTTGGAATTGGGGCGAAGAAGAAAGTCGAAAACCTTGAAATTTTACAGATTTCCAAATTGAGGATTGCAATATTAAACAAAGAAAAACAATGGAAATATTGAAAAATTCAAAATCTGAAATTTGTACGTTTCGAGTTTCTTCTTTGACATTTTATTCTGATATTTTGCAATCGGAATTAGAACTTGTCGATAACAGGACTGTCCAAGTTTGCAGGCGTACTAAATGCTGATTAAACTATTACAAATATTTTTGTTCACCCTCGCTGGGAAACTTACAATATTGTTTGGAAGAAAATGTTCTGAAAAATTATCGCTTTTCATCTTCTCGTAACATTTTTATTCAAAATATTTCAAGTTACACGTGACAATAAACGACGTGTGTGTGTGTGTGTCTTATCCATTTTCGTGATTTCTCCAAACACGCTTTTTCACTTCCTTTGTTCTATCTTCTTTTTTGTTCAATTTTCGTGCGGTCGTCATAATATTATCGTATATAATTCCTCGGTGATATTTATATATAGATTCTTTATTAAATCCGATGTATAACACGATGGTGAAGAGATCAATTTCTTTCCCGTCGGGAAACAATAACGAACGTGTGCGCGTGATTTGCGAATGATTTGGGTGCACAAAAACGCGTCGCGTGGACGTAAATTTTCTCGTTAAGGCAAATTGGTAAAGGTTGTATTTTTTCTTCTTTTATTTGTACTTGATATCATTTTTTTTATTAAATATTTCCTCAGGCACCAAAAGTCTTCTCTAAATGTTTCAACGATGAAAATTTGAACGAAGTGAATAATGTTCTCGCCTCGAATACATTCTTTGTAATTAGAAACAAATTTTGATAATCTCCACGCAATTGTCAATTTTTTATTCATCTTTTTTTGTGTCAACGTTTTTGTTTTTTTTTGTTTTTTTTTTTGTAGTAAATGATCTTATCTCGATAAACGTAAATTCTTATTTCAATGACTGCTCTTGGTTTTTTGTATTAAGGGATGATTTCACGAGTAGCTCGAGGGTAAACTATCTCCATCTAGCGCCCGCGACGACAACCGAAGAGGGGTGAAATTTTGGCTCTGCGCGTTCAACGTCGAACGAGGAGGAGAGCGAGACACCTTTTAGGACTCAGCTAGGATCGATCAGCCTCTTTACCGGAGGCGGAACGAAACGAGCCTCTCTTCGACTATCGGGAAATCGCGGGTAAAAAATAAACACTTTCTTTTTCTCTCTACTATAATTGTTCTAATTAAAAGAATTTACGATCGCGTTTCTTTTTTCATCGTTACCAAAAATATCGGGTAATTTATTGTTTCTTTTTTTGTCTTCTTTTTTTTTATGTTATTTTATCGACAACTTACATGCATCTTACAAATTTTTCGTAACAGCTGGGATAATTCTATAAATTTGTATTTTTATTCCCCCAAAAAAATGTAAAAGAATTTTCTTTCGCGCTCATTTTTCCACCCCTCGTTTGTCTCGAGTTTACAGACCGATCGTACCGACGAGAAGTGTCTTTACGGTAACGAGAAATAAAAACAAAACGAAGTGAGACACCCGGATTCTTTCTTTTTCCACTTTCTTTCTTTCTTCCTTAATTCCATTATCATCGAAGCGACGAGAATCTAATCGCGAATTTGTTCCACATCTTATTTACATCGCGTAGAATTGTTAGATTGTTCGTGCGTATTGTTCGATCGACAATTGTTTCAATCCGGGGAGAGAGGTGGAGATTGAGCGCGTCGGAAAATGCTAAGTCAAAGGAGAACGCCGCGAAGTTTTGAAAAAAATTCGAACGACAACAAAGTAGAAGAGACAGAGAGAGAGAGAGAAAAAAAAACAAAAAAGAAAACAAGCGCAAACGAACAACGCGCGATACGATAAAAATTGTTTGAGAAAGAAGTAGGAAGAAATCGTAAAATAAGATGGAAAGAAAAATAACCATCCCGTGACGAGTGAGCGTTTTAGATTCCCTTCGAGAATCCTTCTCTTTCTTTTTTCCTTTTTGTGTGATTTTGTTTTCTTCTCGCGCCACGTATTTCCTCGACGAATACATCATTCGTCCCGTGCACGTATTTGCTTTTCTTCTTCTCTTTTACGTTTCTTTTGTTTCTATAACATTATCGTGGGTGACAAGTCAAAGTTCGAGTGTTCGCGTGAGAATGTCGAATGTTACTTGGCTGCGGTTTCAACAGGCGTCGCGCATCTCGTTGGCAACGCATCCGGATCAACTTCAGACGTGTTCGTGCTCGTTTCCAACGCCGTGAGACTATCTTCCGTCGTCAATGTCGTGCCGAGTGAATTGACCGCATCTAGGAAAGAACGTTTTACCGCATTTGTCAATTTAAAAATATAAGATATTTTGACGAATGTTTAGGCATGTTTTAATGTTATGAATTCTACGATTGCAATAAAGAAAATATTACCAGGGCACGCAGGATCGGCCATGAGAGAGAACATCTTTTCCTCGGACATTTCCTTGGTCAATTCTTTGAAGTGAAGCACCTGATCGGAGAAGGATTGCCAGAAGGATTGTCCCTCGGGAATGGTGAACATAGCCTGATCAAAACCAAAAGATGAGGTTCGAAGTTAAATGTGCCACGTGCGTTAAATAAAATAATATTTAAACATGTTCAAGGAACATTACGTACTTTGAATTTATTGTATATGTGCTCAGCTTTTTGCCTAATCTGCTCCGCTTTCTGTTTAAAGGTGGTCTGCAAAAAGAAAATAGAATATAATAAAAACACGACGAATTTTTCATTATAATTCTAGGAATCATTTTCAACGCACCACTTCCTCGTCGTTGAGTTTCCAATCCGCCAAATTGCCGATGTATCGTCGCAACTGTAAACAAAACAACGTTGAAGAGACATATCTTTTTCAGAGATTCAATGATTTGCTTTCTGTTATCGTCGTTTACCCTCTTGACGGTCTCGACGATGTGAGGATGCTTCTTCAGCATTAGAGGGTCGATGGGGAGAGCCAGCATGTCGTCCATCGCTTGGAGACATTTGTCCGCGTCCGCACGATCCAAACCCAGGTTCGACTTGATTTGAGCGTCCAGTTGAAGAAGTTGATCCTCTATGCGGAGCCATCTACCAATCGAACAATCAACGTGAAATGTCGCAAAGTCGACCGCAAGGATTAACTATGAATAATCGCAAATGAAGAAAAAATAATAGTGAAAGGAAATGGAACAAAAAATAAATTACCTCAGCTTGTACTTTTTGCGCTCTATGGCTCCGTCCTTGGCGAGAATTTTTTTATCGTCTTCTGGAACATTTACATCGAAGTCTAGAGAATCTTTAACGTGCTCGGTAAGTATCTCACCGCTCTCAAGCCTCGACTTCATTCTCATTGCACTTCTCATCATCGACTCGTCCCAGCGCTCGCGAGCTTTCTCGCTGTCAAAAGTTTTTGGCCTTTCTACATCTAGCTTAATTCCTACATATTCGCCGGCTAATGTGCGGGCTAGAAGAAAACGTTTTGACGAAGCGTTCGTTGTCGTCTTTGGCGTTAATGACATTGTATCCTCTGCCATCAGTTTCTTCGCCCCGACGACTTGGCTTTTTTCTTGAAAAAAACAAACAAAAAAAAGACACAAAATTCGGGTGCTTAGCAACGCTGACGAGGTGGGAACGTGTGCGAGATTTTTCAGGATAAATAGTCAAGAAAAGAGATCAAAGACAAAATATTTCTTTTCAGCTGTATTACGTTATTTTAAACGCAAATCCTCGACGCTCCTAACGACCCGCTGACATGCTTCCAGTATCAAGAAAACAACGACGAACAAACAATGCAAAACAAAAGAAAAACAAAAAAAAAGAAAAAACATAAACAAACTATGAAGCCATTTACTTACTTTCTGTACCTGTTTTTTTTCTATTCGGTCCAGTCGATGGCGATGCTTGATTCTCGCTTGGGTCGTCTATTTTGCTCTTTCCCCTCGATCTCGTGGAGTTGTCTATAACAGAAGCGATTTTTTTCCACTTATTAACACCAGAAGGACGAGACGTATTGTATAATTTAAGATATTTCCACGTGATGATAAAACATTCTTCGACGAAATTAATATTAACATAGACATAATAAGATACGAGGTAGACGAGATAATGATCACCAGTAACCGTCCTTCCGGTGTGAATGAGCCGATGGAACTGCTTCTAGGTACTCATTCTTTGGATCGGGTGTTTTAATGATTGTTTTTTTAAATAATAGTATTCGACCACTCTTTAATATATCTCTCGATAATTTCCGTACACAATAATTTTAATGAAAGTCATAATCAAAACAATAAAAGAAAACCTATGTAAATTAATATCCTATTGACTTGAGTTTGAGATTTTTCTTTCTCCGTTTAACTCGAAGTTGACTAAAAACAAAAAGAGACAACAAAAAAAAGATGAACAACGAAAACATAATCGAGACGGAACGAAGAGAAAAAAAGGCCTACGTATTGATCCTGTCCTAAGCCATTGACGCGTCGTCGAGAGATCTCGACTGTTTTTAGATACACAACGGATGTATAAGACGAGCCGCGTACAAACGAATCAATCGCAGTTGTTCCAACAGGACCAGTCTTTTCAGTTCTTGTGTTGTCAAATTCCTAGTGTCGTCTGTTTCCATTAACACTCCCGGACGTTCGTTCTTTGGCGATACCGTGCGTACATCCTGTTCCGAATTTTTCGACGACGCGATCGTCAACGAGGGATTGTCAACGTTGTCAGTACCTTCAAACATTCACATCATCGCGAAAATAATAGATTTTACATTGTTTTTTCTTCGACACGTTAATGAGATTTCGCCATGTTGGCTGGAAAATATCTAAAATTGTACATGCTTCGCATTAAGAATAACGATAAGTGTGGAAGATTTCTTTCTACCTGTGGAAGATTTTTTCTATCCGAATTTAAAAAAAAGATCCTCAGGGTGTGTTTTGGTACTTATGGCGGTGTTTTTTTATGTTGGAATTAATGAAATAGAGAATGGACGCTGGATCCATGGTATTCGTTTTGTAATTAATATTTGATAACGGATTGCATCACGAAAATAATTTGAATATCAATGGACGATGGATCTTAGATTCATTTTTTATAATGTTAATGGCGATGAATACATCTTTGATTCGTTTGTTATTATTTTTATCTCCTTAAAGAATAATTATCTGTTGGAACAAACGAACCTATCGAGCGGCGGGATCAAGGGAATAATAGGTATTTTATTTGTAGTAAAACATACCATTTTTATCGGGTACTTCAGCCTCCTCCGAGCTCGAAAAGTCAGCGAATCGTTTTGGCTTTATTTTACGTCCACTTCGACTGACCATTTCTTTGCCCGGTGATGCATCCTCGCTTTGAGAATCTCCACCACCACCAATCTCTTGCTTTGGCGTATTGTCGACCGAGGCTGTTAATCCTTTGCCACGACCACGCTTTTTCTTTGCTTCTGGTGTGTCCTTTGAGGTAATAAAGATATCGAAAATAAATTAACCACGTTTAATCAAGCCCAAATGGGACATATTTTTCAGTATATATGAACGTTTCTTATTATACTGTGAGGAATAATCGCACGGACCCTTTAGTCTCGAGAAAGGCTCGTCGGCTCTTCCTCATTTGGGTTTTTCTATCAGGATATTGATAAACACGACATTTTAGTATCTCGTACAATGTCGCTGTCTCATAATCATTTATCCAAGTCTCTAATGAGAAAAAATGGTCCAACAAGAACTTACTGGGTTATTGGGCGTTGATGAGAGAGTTTTACGTTTTACAGGTTTCTTTTTGTCACCCTCGTCAATAACCAAAGGTCCGCTCTCCATGTCACTGTCTGCTGCCGTTACTGACGATGTTTCAGCACTCGATTTCTCTGAGGTCTCACCAGTAAATGCTGGCTCTGCGCACGTAATATCATTCAAATCCATTAGAGAAATATCGATTATTTATTAAACACAATCAATATGAAAGCTTCAATTCTGTACCTTTGAGATCATCCAGAGATGCTGCTTTTCCCTTATCACCTCTCAATTCTTGCTCGAGTTGCTGTATACCCTCGTGAAATATTTTTCTCTTTAGAGGCTTTGTAAATTTGTCCTTGTTCTCGAGGTAAACGAATAATTCTTCAACCTTACATACGGCACTGAATGTAGCAATAAAAAATCCATATAAAAAAAGGCTAAAGAGATTGTCCCAATTTTGAATTCATTTTACGAATACTCACGTCTCACCCGTGCCGTAGAAGTATACATTGTATTTGGCATTCTTCGAATTTGCATCAGTCACGCCCTCGATCTATGGTTTTGGACAAATTTCATTTATTGTTATACATGTTATATGTTTCAATATATTTGATACTTTTGTGATAACAATAATCAGGACACGCATTTTTATCAAGCCTGACGGCATATCAATGGGATTGAATCAGTTTTGGTAGCGCTGATGCGATTTTTATAGTGTGAATTAACAGAATCACGAAAAAACTAAAGAATTAATGGAAATTAGACACAGTATCTAAGAAGCACGAGAGAAATGGAACTTTTTAACTACCGGCAGTCACAGATGTACAAATAAATCAAAGAAATGGCGGCTTACGATTACAACGGCTTTTACAAGTGAGAAATGGCCATTGAACATAACCACAATGTTCACGAGGTTTTGTTTACGTAAAGTACCGAAGATACATTGGCGTCGAACAAGGAAACAATCGTTGAAGATTCTAATGACAAGCATCAATGAATTTGAGACAAACTTACTCTTGCTGGCCACGCTGGGTAACCTCGAACTTTGGCAAACACTTTGTCGCCCGCGAAAAATTTCTTCATAAGGTTGACCATGATTTTTGTATCGCGAGGATCGAACGTGCAGCTTCGAGCGGGACGACAGTTCGTGCCAGTGTAACTTCCGCTGCAAATCGTCAGAGCACCAACTTCGCAAAAGGCACACTTCGAGAAGCTTTATGTATTTTTTATTTCAAAGCTCTCACGGGATAAATACCGTCGTTACGACAATACACGCCAAACGACCATTTGCACGGTCCAAAACTTTGTGCGTGTCGGTAGAAAAAAACACGAGCGGCCGCGGGGGACGCTGCGTGGGCTTGTGTCAACTTGACGCAGAGAGGGCGCCACCATACGGTGGTGCCACTGAATCACATCCATGATATGAAAAACAAGACTATTATGTTCGTGTTCTACGGGAGATTTGTGATGTTCTAAGTCCTTCGTAAAGCTCGTATAAGCAAAAAAGATATTCACCGATCCAAGGTACTCAAACTGTAGGAAGTTTTAGGAGATATTCGGTACCTCGAGGGGTGAAATATTGCTCTTGTCAAAAAAATTACTTTATTATGACCGTCGGTAACTTTACATTAGTAATGACAACGTCGAAGCGTTACCGATATAAGGAATGAGAGGAATGTACCTTACCGACACTCGCAATGGTCCATATCGCCCCATCTATTCCTTTACAAGCGATCATTTTTATTGATTATTATATTTCTACGTGATTAAAACTTTTCGTAACAGGCACATGGCAGCAATATCATAATCATCAAATATCAAATGCCTTACTCCTATGTACTATGTCATACGATGTAATACTCTTATCGATAAAAATAAATAATAAATATAAAGTACATGACGTTGGTTGGTAAATAAATGTTCATAAATTTTCAAATACGTTTGACACATCTTTCTCCGCTTATGGTATTGAGTTAGCGATCGATAATTCACCTTCAAAGCTTTTTGCAAGCTGCTGTCACGACATTTACAGCTGCGAGTGCTTCCTTGGCCGTGGGAATAATATACTGAGCCGGTAGAACGAAGCCATGCTTGCCCATATCTCGCAATTCGATCGTATATGCATACTTGACCTTGAGTATAGCCTTGGCCCAGTCATCCGAACCACCAGAGGCGGCATAAAGGGTTGTGGCGCTATTACCGACTGTGTAAACGCTACCAGCGCCCCCTGCGCTTTTCATCGAAACTGCAGCTTGCTGGCCCAATTTTTCAAGATCGGCGTAATCAGGCGGTACTCGTCTGTCATAACCCCAGGGATATAGAATGTATTGTCCATAACTGTGAAACGTCAAATATGCCTGAAATACAAAAGAGAAAAGATGAGTTACCAGCCGATCAATGCGGTTCATTGTATAAAAATAAAAATAGTAACATTTGAATCACCACAGGTAAAGTCAGAGAAGGTCATGTAAGTTTAAAATAAAATTTATTGCACCGGTGAATGATAATTAACTGACAGTCGTTGTTCAGTATTTTCAAAACATTAGGAATACTCTCCACATTTCTAATTTCGAGTATTATTGTGGATCAAAATCATGAGAAACATCTTACCTTGAAATCAGCAGCGCTAGCTTCGAAGAAATTCTTTATTGCATTCGTCTCAGGCTCGGAAAATGGACCGGTACCAGCAAATATCTCTCTGCACGGTTGTTTGCTCGTGCCAAGACCACCCCAACGATATCCAAAGTTTCTGTTCAAATCTACACCGATGCAAACTCCGCCTTTCTCAGGACTGCTGCGATTCTTTCGCCATAGACGATCACCGCGGAAAGTGTACTCATATCTGCGCAATGGAAAGTAAAAAGATTCAATGTTATGATAATACAAATAGGTATTTTTTTAGACTCATATGCATAATTAGCACGTTGAGCGTTTGATAAGCAATGTCCACTTTACCCATCAGGATTCACGACTGGTAGGATGTAATAGTCGGCCTCGAGTTCTTCACTGTTTTCAACTAAGTGGTTGATGATGTATGTCACGGAAGCTGGAGAGATCCATTCACGAGCATGAATACCACCATCGATCCAGATTGCTGGAACTCCTGGTTCGCCTTTACTTATCCGCAACACCTTTTAGAGAAAATTAAGAAAAAGAAAGCAATTAGGAACTAAGCTTTGTTAGTCGGTACAATTAGTTCGACTAAAGAAGTACCTTTAATGGTCGACCCTCGACAGAATTGCCAATAGTCATAACCGAACACAGATCGGGAAACGTTTGAGCGAGATAATCGAGGAAACCGTGAATATCCTCCAGTCGATGATAACTGGACCATTCCATACGATGCCCTGTATTTTATAATTCTCATTCACCAAGAAGCACAGTATAATTCAACAGTAAAAATATGCATTTGGCTACAAAAGCAGCGGGGACAAATTTTAACTTTCTTTTTTATAAAAGCTCACCCCTAAAATGCCAAGTTTCACTTCCACCACCACGTAAACTAGCTACGGGATAACGAGTAGGACGCAGATGATAATTTCTACGCGGCGACTTGATCACAACTCTCCGCCACCAAGTGTAACGAGCTAGAAAATTACTTCGATCTGTTTTACCCTTTTTCTTTTCTCTCACCGAATTCTCCCATCGATTAGTTCTTCCATAGTCTTTTCATCGAATCGACTTCAATTTTGAGAAAATGAATCAAATATCTCTTGGACAAACGTTTGAAAAATGAAAGAATTGAAATTGATTTTCATAAAATTATTGAATTTATAGAACTTTTAATAAGTGCTGGTATATTATCGGTTTTCACTTTCTAACATTATAAAAATTATTCAACTATTGAAATAATGCCTCGATACTTATTTACTATTTATTTTTGTAATTTGTACGTAAGACGTTTATTTTCCGTAAACGTTATACCAGCACTTGCCCTCGTCCTGCTATATAACTGTTATGTTAATCAGTATTGTCGATCGGATGGAAACTGGGTTAGCGGATCGAATCGAGTTGCCAGAGGCCGATAACCCCGGGACTATATGTATATACATAGACATTTATGTGGTATACACACGATACGAAGAACTAGCCTTGGCACGAAACGTTCCTACGAATCGTGATTAGAGACAACGACTATTTTCACAAACTATACCAATAGAATAAAAGACCCATCCCGGTCATATCGATTGAACGAATTGTTTTGGTTTTTGGTACAAAATTGAAGAAAACAAACATTACCTGAACCCATATAAAGAATCTTGTCGATCGATTAATTAATTTCGTGGCAAAATGTTAAATATCATAAAACTATTCGCGAATAAAAAAGAATGCTGTAAGCGATGGGAATTGCGAATGAAAATTATAACTAATCATCAGCAAAAGCGTAATAGTAAATCAGCAATATTATATGAAAAATATTATGTTTCAGGCTCAACGAACCTTTTCGACCCTCGAGTTCCTCCATGTCCTCGGCCGAAGGTAGAGGATTTTCCTGATCGATAGCCTGCTGAAGATCCGGTATAATAACATCATATTTAACTTGTCGTTCGCGGAGGAAACGCGACACACGTGGGATCAAATCCGGACGGACAAGAACGTCAACTGCAGTATCGTTTCCGGACCACATTGAGACTTCTAAAAAAATAATGAATCAAGTAATTAATAATAGTTAGTGTTTGCCATTTAATTTTAAAATTGTCAAAAAAACTCAATTTTAAGATAAACAGAAATATTCTTACCGCCTGTTTCTTGCAGGTAGGAGACAAATTCAGCGTGTTCGCCCTCGGCGATGACCCTCCACAGTTGTGCACCCTCGTAAGTGACTCTCTCTTCGGGTATTTCGACCGCCTTTACCACAACGGTGTCGATGGGTTCCTGGCCCTCGACGATGGGCATCGATAGAAGAGATCTTTCTTCGAGGGAGCCCGAAGGGAGCGCGTGACACGAGACATCGTGGACGAACAAATTCGCAATGAGATGGAGCACGAGGAAAAATGTAAATGACTTTGTCGAGGGTGAAAGGTCGGTGATCCGCGACCACCTGAAGGAGCTCATCGTGACGAACTGACCTTGCGTCGAACCGACTCGCCACCTTTTATAATATTCTCGATCTTCTCTAACCCAATCCCCGCTCTCTTTTGTCTCTCACCTTCGCACACGGAGCGTATAGTTAATATAACGGTACCCATCTTGCAAGAAGTATATCTCTTTCTCTTTCTCTTATGTCGATGTCTTCGTTCGCTGATCGTAGAAACGAAACGAGCAAACGAAGAAACGATTCCACGCACGAACTTACCGGAGAAACTTCTTCCTTTTTTCTCTGTCTCTCTCTCTCTCTCTTTCTTTCTTTTTCCCTACCTCT
The DNA here is from genome assembly GCA_030522965.1 of Tryphoninae sp. A BG-2022a. Lineage (NCBI taxonomy): Eukaryota > Metazoa > Arthropoda > Insecta > Hymenoptera > Ichneumonidae > Tryphoninae sp. A BG-2022a. The sequence continues at coordinate 12,672 of JAPYZT010000963.1, forward strand.
CTGCCCCGTTCGAACTCGCGAGTTAACTGTTTCATTTTATCGCTTAAACGAAAAAGAAAATACCTCTCCTTGGGCTCTCGCACGAATGAGGAACAAAAAGCGAGTCTTACACGCTCGCAAATGAACGTTCGCAATTTCATAAATGTATGAGCGTGTCCTGAATACTCTACCAACTGCGCGTATTTTCATTCTCGTTGGTTTTGCCATAACTGTATAACCGCGGGAGGGCAAAGATGCAAGTTGCAATAATGAGAATGAGTGTGAAGAGGAAGATGATGATGCGCAGCGTGTAAGACCAATAAGCTTGATGACCAGTTCTCGATAAATGTATGTGCAAGCTCGTCTAGAATTTAGACGAACGCACCTTTACAGTATTTTCAACTCAATTACGTTTTTGTCAAATTTTGAAAATTATTAACGAGATTCGATTCAGTATTTTTCATTATTTTGATTATTGGGACTATCCCTCATTATTCATCAAACCTAATACCGAGAGTTTCATTTTGTAGCATTCCATAACGAATTCATAATCTCAATAATTCATAATAGTTAACAACTTTCATCATTTTTAATTCCATCTATATAGGAACCATCCAAATGACCAGAGTGGCGTTACAAAACAAAAACATGACTTCACACTAGTCCTACTAGAAGTCGGTACTAAGGATTCCAATATCACAACTCTTGCACCACATTGGAAAATTTGGACTGTTGAAAACTTGGCGCTGGACACCGCCAGGTATCACCGTTTCAACATTTTCCTATAAAAAAGGTAAAACAATTTCTCCTCCTAAATCGATCTAGATTGAAAGATATTACATCATATATTTGTTAAATTTGCAGGGAATGAAAGAACGAGGGACCAACGTAAAGAAGCAGAAGGACCTGGCTGATGCAAGAAGCTATCAGCTGCATCTGGTGATGTCTAGCTGGTGGGAGAAACGCGTAGTACCATTATTCTTCGCTCTCTCAGACTCGAAGAGGCAAAATAGGGAAGATGACGCGACTCTCGTTGCAGAACCACGTAGCATATACGCGAGGGCGGCATAAGCTTCTCGCTCTCGGTTCTCTCTCTGTCCAGCTACGATATATGAGTTCATGAGTTAAAGCGCGGGCATTGAGAGTCCATCTTCCCTCCGTGGCACGTTCGAACTCGGTGGCGGATTAATACGCGCGCTATAATACCGCCACCGCATACGAAGCGAGTCGGAGTCACGAAGCCACGCGGAGCTCAGAGCGCATCTCTCTCCCTCCGCGGCCTGCGAGAGCCAAACCCCGTTTATTTCTTCTTCTTTAACTCCATAGAGAGACCAAAAGAAAAAAAAATTAGTATCTACTTTCGTACCAACGAAAGTAGCCAACCAGTGGCCACAGTGAATAAACGTCATTTTTCATAAAACTGAGAGTGAAATCGTTCAACGTGTCATTTACGGCTCATTCTCAATAGACAACACGCGACATCATGAAGCTCTCAGCATTTTTCATCATCTTCGCGTTCGCAACGACGAATTGCAAGGTAGAGAAACTTATTACAGTTAATCGGTAAAATAGGAAACGAGAAACATTACAAAAATCAATGTCGATCACGAATTAAGAACAGATTTAAAAACTTCTTGATGATTGTTAATCTCGTCGTGATAATTTTTGTCTATAATTAAGAAAACGTTACCTCGTTATACAAATTAATTTATTTTGTGAATCCTCAAACTTTCGAGCCATTAGTTAATTGCATCGTTAATGAGTTCGAGACAATGTTTTGCCGAAGTCGTAAAATTTGTTAGACAACGCAAAGCATTTCTTAAAAATAGTCGTTTAAGAGAAAACTGTCGTTTGGGAAAAAGAAAGAATCGGATCCATCGACAAATGGACTTTTAATTAATATCTGAATCGATAAAAAAAATATCAACTCGTCTGATATTTTATTTTTTATTTTGTTTTAATATCAATAGTGCGGCGTACTTTTTATTTTTGCTGGCACAGCGAGAACGCGATTCCTGTGTAACAAGGTTTCAGTATAATTGTATTACACAATTTGTATCCGATAATCAATGGTGGAAAAAAAGAGAGTGGAAAGAAATTGGGGCAAGCTACGTCGTGGTTTAATGTGCGTTCAAATGATAGGGGGTGGGAATGTTAACCGGAAATGAGATTATCGCCTCGTGCCATGTACCCGGAGAACGGACAAAACTCGACTGGGGCGTAGGAAACAGAAACAGAGATACATGGAAATGATAGAAAGATGTAGAGCTTTGCGACGCAGCAGTACTCGGTGGTGATTCTCGTTTGTATACCATATAAGGTTTCTTCCCTCCAGGGTTACCACCGAGTGATATATAGACACAATTACGCGTTTTATACATGTTTATATAATTTTCTCAAAACATTTGTTCAATTATATTATTGTATTTTTCTTTGCTCTGTATAATATTATATCTTTAATATTTAAAAACCATGGATATAGTTTGTATAATATGGTTATCACCGAGTGATATATAGACACAATTACGCGTTTTATACATGTTTATATAATTTTCTCAAAACATTTATTCAATTACATTATCGTTTTTCTCTTTGCTCTGTATAATATTATATCTTTAATATTTAAAAACCATGGATATAGTTTGTATAATATCTGTCCTAAATTCCTCCCAGGAAAAAACAAATTATAAACTTTTAAAGAATTATTTCACTTCCGTTTGGCCAATGTTGCGTGAGACTTGGTAGTTGTAAATTCCGTAAATAGATACGGAGAGTTATGAGTCGAGGCGGAAGCGTTGGTACAGATATAGAACGATTAAACAAATGTAATCTTGAAAGGCGACTATGAACTTGGACCTGATGTAGAAACGCGAGGAGGAAATGCAAACTATCCGGTGGTACTCGTGTTCATAGGAAAGTAATCACTAGTGATTTAATTCTTATTGTTCTTTTTAATTTCAGGGGGCGAGTTTTACAGTGACGGACGAAGTGTACTTCGACGTAATGATAGGAGACAAACCCGCTGGTAGAATAGTCATCGGATTGTTTGGTGAATTAGCGCCGAAGACTGTTAACAATTTTGTGACTATCGCAACTGAGGGTATCGCTGGAAGAACTTACTCTGGATCCCTGTTTCATCGAGTTATCAAGAAGTTCATGATTCAAGGTAAATCAACAATGGAACTAATTTTCTTCTACTTCACCTCTTTATTTAATTTTTGTTTGATTAATAATTCTTGTTTTTGATTGATAAAAGGTGGTGACATTGAAAAGGGCGATGGCTCAGGCTCCATAAGCATTTATGGCAAGTACTTCGACGACGAGAGCTTCGAGATAAACCACACCGGTCCAGGTTTCGTTAGTATGGCGAACGCTGGTCCTAATACAAATGGTTGCCAGTTCTTCATCACGACAGTTGCAACACCATGGCTCGATAATCATCACACAATCTTCGGAAAGGTGAGTACTTAATATTCGAATAACATTATTGTTATTTTCTTATCTTATTCCTTATGTTAATTAAACGTTCGTTTTTCATTCGTTCACAGGTGATCGAGGGCATGGACGTCGTTTTCAAAATCGAGCAAACTAAGACAGACGTGGACGACAAGCCTATTGAACCGGTTGTGATACAGGAAAGCGGTTCCATTCCTCTTACCTCGTCGTTCGTCATCTCCGACGATCCTTACGAGTAAATCAACGCGACGAAAACAAAGATATTTTTTTACGTAAACACGATCCTACGCTCGTTGTCCCCATAGAATATTCATCTAGAAACGAAAGCTTACATCCTCTTAATTTTCTGTTGTTTTTTTATCGAGCTAAATTTGGATAGAAGATTGTTCAGAATTGTTTCAACGAATGATCGAGATTGTATCTTTTCCTGATCCCTGCCGGTTTGCAGAGCCACGCGTGAGATACACGGAGTCCCGTTAATGATATTTTTATCGTAATCAATGCCAAGGACCGCGTGCCCGTTATCAACACAGTTGTAACAAGTATATATTCGCATTGGACGACCTAGATATCAAAAGTCGAGCGTTGCCCCTTCTCTCCCTCGTAATCCACCGTAAATCGTTCATTAAGTGCCAAATCGTTCAGCTATTATCAATATTTTTATACGTCCTCGTTTCAGCTGCAACAGCAGGACAATATTTTACCCTTGGAGACGTATTTGGACCAAGAAAATCGCGGATGACGTTTAAATTAGATCCGATATAGTACGCGAAGATTCTCCTCATTCGTATGACGCATGACCGCCGTTATCATCAATTGTAAATGGCCCATTCGCCCAAGCGCGACAAACTTTTATTTCATACAACGGCGGCCTTCTAGATTTTCAAAGCCAAAAACAATAATTCCTAGTTCGTTGATCTTGTAGAATCCTCCTTTAGCTATTCTACAAATTTTTGCAAAGTCGTGGGGTTTTGGTGTTTTTTTTTTACATTAAGACTTTATCTTTCATCCTTTCAATTCCCCCAAGAACAGAGCGAATATATACAAAGACTGAGATGTAGTTCTGTATATAAATGTATATTGTCTAGTAGTTGAGCCCAATTTTTAGATAGATTTTTGTTCAAATGTATTTCGAATCTTTTTATTTTTCTTCTCCCAATGATTCCAAAACACAATTTCCCGTAGATTTTTTATTAATTCGCCTTTTCTACTGAAGCGATGCTTCGAAATTCCTAGCTTTATTACGTATTCGCCAGTAAACTGTATTATTGGGTAGTTAGCCACAGAATAAATTGTACAACATGCAGATTAGTATTATCAATGTATTTCTATCCTCATAATTTTGACAATAATTCAAAACCTTTGTATAAAATTGCACGTTAACAATAATGTGAATATTGCAGTGTCTGGGGCTGGTTCAAAGCAACCGCCATACCGCTTAGCTTCAGTTTCTCCATTCTCGGTTTCTTCCACTGGATGATGAAGCAACTGGACGTCTGAGTTGCCAGATGACGCGAAACAACCTAAGATTTTAATTATCCGAGGCACATGGAAGTGATCAACGAATTAACTTTCAATATTTTTCATAATCAGAGTGAGACTGAATAAGAAGAAAAAGAAGAAGCATCGGTAAGATTGGATAACGTTCTACGTTATCGACACCAGATAAAATGAAAGTGCTGTTTTACGTTACCAACAGCTGGTAAACTTATCATAGCAACCGACGGTAATTGGTATCGACAATCGAATAAAATTCAAAGTTGTACTTGTAATAAAAATAATTAAACCTATTTACATTTTTCTATGAAAACAAAGTCCCTCGAATAATTGACAAAATCCCTCCATCTAAACGCTCCTTCATTCTTGCATTAAGTTTCCAGTTACTGTCGGTAAGTTAGTAATTCATTCGATCGACCGTCGGTAAGTATCAAAGCTTATAATAATGCAATTATAAGATAACAGAAAGATAATTAAACAACAGCGTCACGGTTACACTCGCTTAGCATCGTTATCTTGACATTTCGAGTGTATTCGTTCACAAGTTACGAAACCGGTATATTTCCCTCTGTGTTTCTTCCTCGCCCGTTAAAGATTCCCCGCGGGTAACAACTCCTTCACCAAGACGATCGATATTTCCGAAGGGGAAACTAGCGGTGTGTTACACACCGGCGCGGTATTTGTCACGACGCAGAGCGTGGCGAAGACTTTTCGTCGGCTCGTCGCGTATAACACGTCAGTCGCGACCTGACTGTTGATCGTAGCTGGTTCGCTCGCTCCTATTTCATTCGCATTTTCTATTCACACACAGCTGCTCGACTCAATAACGAACGTCCATAATAATCATTCCTCTAAAAACATCCTAAAAACATCCTCACTCAACACCTTCACCAAAATTTCCCATTCGCGTTCGTAGGTTAGTTCACATTTTTCGAAACACTCGAAGGAAAAAGATGCAACGCCGATTTCGCAGTGTTTTGGTGACGCAGTGAGCGCCGGAATCGCGAGTGATTACTGACCGCCAATGTTAAACGCGATATCTTAGATTAAAAGATAAACTTCAAGTACAAACAATTCGTTTCGTTCGTTAAAACACGGAAATAATATCGACGAGTATAATCAACCTTCGCGAAATTGACAAAAGAATTTTTTTTTAACCTTCTCGAATCCGCATGTTGCTACATCCGGAAGTGAAAAATCGCGTCAATTGGACTACGGCGGTTGAAATTGGAGAGGGATGTATTGAGTTTGCCGATCGATCGCCGCTCGCAAGGTAAATCTCGTTCTTTCGTCGATAATTGTCGTTCGAACTTTGCAACTGTCACGTAGCGCCATTTTATTTTTTTCACTCGAGAATAGACGTTGATTTCGTGCACAGGCGAGTACGACAGTGGAGTGACGCGACCGTCGCGTACTTTTATTCGTGCGAAACGTTTTACTTTATTTTTCGTAACTCGCTACCACGAATTCTTTGACGGTCGAGTTCAAGGTGCTTAATATTTATGAGATAAGGGCGGCCAACAGCTGGCCTATGAACGAGCCTACCAATGTCTTTCCTATAATAAAATAGATCGCCTACGGTTATTTCCGTTTTTTTTCGACCTCTGGAAACTATTTAAAACTTCCATTTTCCTTTTGCGTCACGTTCTAAAGAATTTCGTGGCTTGGCGTGCTTTATTATTATTCTTATTATTTACAATGTTTATTAAATTCTTCGTTCACTAAATTCACAAAGTAATTAAAAATCGATGTAACAACAAATGCCAACTTCCATTTTGATTTTAATCGAGTTTTTAATCGATCAAACTTTATAAAACTCAATCTGCCGGTCCAATTTATCAACAAATTTGTATTTCCCGCTCAATTTTGTCGTCGCGTTTGAGAACAAAAGAAAAGTGATAATAAATTCCACATTGAGTCACTGCGGATGTAAGAAGCTCGATGAATACTACGGATCGTTTCTATGCATCGTGGTTTACAATTTATATCGTTGTTTTAATGTTTTGCCGGTCGTTAAAATCTCGCGACGCGTAATTCTGAAAAAGAAGCTCTGACCTTCTGGCGTCTTTACCATTATACACGTTACGACATTATAGGACGATAAATTTCACGAATGTTCGCGAACTTTCTATAAAAGTGAGAAATATCTATTTCGCGTTGAGAAATATAGTTGAGAGTCGAAGAGGACACGTGTGTGTGTGTGTGTGTGTGTGTGTCTGTCAGCGAGGAGATAATTGAGGCTCGCGTTGCGCGTATAAGTAAAACCGTTCGCTTACAACGCTCGTTTTACCGCTTCGCGGGTTTTAGTGCGAGCCGGTCGCGCTGTTTGTTGTTATCTATTTATCAACTTCGCGCGGACGGACAAAAGAGTGTTCGGCGCGACCATGGATCTTCCTACGTAATGATATATTTATGTATATAGTGATAATAATATGATTGATGTATGTATATAATAATAATAATTATAATATATGAATTAAATATATTATTTTTATTCTATTATAATATATTATTATTATTACTATAATGCCTTATATTATATTATGATATGTTATATATAATAATAATTATATTATTATTATATAATTAATTATTAATATTATTAATATGATATAATAATTATTATATGATTATATAATATTATATAGTAATAATTATATTATTATTATATATAATAATAATATAATAATAATTATTATATTAATATATAATATTATATAGTAATAATTATATTATTATTATTATATATATAATAATATAATAATAATATTAATAATATCATTATATAATAACAATAATAATATTATCATTATTACAATAAATATAATAATAATATTATTATTATTATATATATAATATTATTATCATTATTACAATAAATATAATAATAATAATACTATTATTATTATAATATATTATTATATTATAATATAACGATATATTTTTTTCATTGTTACTACTATTATCAGAAATACACAGATATGAATAAAAGCAAAAATAATTCAAGAACTTTTCTGCGACCGTGTGCTTGAAAGGTCAAAAACCAAAATTTTCACATTTTTTTGCTTGTTGAGCGCTAAATTGATTCCTCGAAATTTCCATCTTGATGTGCCGGAAGTTCAATGTAATCATCAACTTCCGGAACTTTGAATTGATCGAGCGGACAAAATTTTATTTTCATTCAAAAATATTTTATAACAAGTTTTTAATATTTTACCAATCAAAGGTAAATAATCGTTAAATTCTTGTGCTTTTTTTCACTTCTTTTAAATGAAATTTCAAAATCCACAGACGGGACTGTGATATTCGTGTTAAACGGGAAACTTCCAGCATACACATTATATAAATAGTAACGTTAGTAATAAAGAGTGAATGAAGGAGATACGATAATCGCACGTGCTCGGTAGGCGTGACGACTCCTTCAATACTTACCACATGGGAGCGCATGTAAACTTCTGCGAATAATTAGTAAGCGAGGAATATGATGTCATAAATCGTACGAAATGAATTTACTCTTTAACCGAAGCATTCCCCTCCTCAAAAACAAACTTCTCATCATACTTATCGTATACAACGATAAGAACCCCAAAACTTATTTCCGGCAAAACAAGAACCAACGTTAACTCCTTGTCAAAAAAAAAATAAAAACATAAATACTAAAAAAAAAAAATCTTTTTGTCATTAAAAATTGCAAAAATTAATTTTTCTTCGATTAATTAAGAACGAATAATTAAAAAAATATTGCACTAAGCATAATCGATAAGTCGCGCAAATATCCGTTGCAATTATTCACGAGTAACGAGATGGCTCCGCGTTTAATGTAATAATTGACAAAAAAGAAAACAAAAATAAAAAGAAGAAGAAAAGAAGAAAGAAAAAAGCACGAAAAGTTGGAAACAAAAGGACAAAAAAAAATTGACGACGCGCATTGCGTGCTACACGCAACAATCCCTCGATCCACAAGGGGTGGCGTACACTCGTTTTTCACTTTCTCCCCGCGACGTTCATTCGTGCCTGCCTCGTTGTGTTTATAGACCGAGAAGAGAGCAGGGTGTGACGCCATGAATCAGGACATTACCCAAACACGAGATACGTATCCGACGATGAAATTGTCAGAAAAAAAATGCTTGATGAAAAGCTTCGTAAATTGATATTAAAAAAAAAGAAAAAAATTTCGCATTAAAACAAGCAAAAAATAACAAAATTTTAGATAACTTTTAGATAGGTAAATTTTAGATCCACGTGCTTTGTATCGCTCGCATAAATTTCTATTGATGTGACTCGATTGTGAGCTCTGTAACTAAATACATATGGATTCTTATACCTTTATTCTAGATTCGGCACTCGAAGTAAGAAGGGGGGGGGGGGATAAAATTGTAGCGTCGATGAACGATTCGAGTTCGATACTGGATTCAATTCGTATTTCATGTCGTAGCAGTTGCTCGAGCTGCACAAAGTTGGCTGTTACGAATGGATGAAGTTGAAACGAGAGTATCGACCCGAACCAACGTATAGCATACATACCTATATATCTGTGTGTGTGTTTGTGTGTGTGTGTGTGCATTTGGGTGTGTGCATGAAAAGAGCAAGAGTCAAAGGCCCCAACATCGTTACGCAAGATACACAAAAAAAATCCTATATAGAACAACTGGAGTTAAACAGAACCGAAGCGCACTTCGAAGTAAGGGGAGATTCTTCGCCCACTCTCTTCTCGCTGATACACGTGTACACATATGGATCACGGGAGAATGTTCCTACGTAGACATACGTGTATATGTATGAATAGAAACAATATTTTGTTTTGTTTCATATATTTTTATACGGGGTGAATTTCTTAAGGTGTTACAGGGTTTTGTACTAAGGTAAATGGGATCATTACAAACAAAAAATGCTAATAAAGTTTCGTGATATTTTCAATAGTTTAGGAGATATAGGTTTTTTAAGTTGGTCCAATCAGAGCGCGCGGGGGAGTGTTGGCGCCGCCCAGTCCCCACCCTAGCAGCCAATGCTCGAGTAATAAAAATGATTGTGTAATAATATAATAAAGAATATTGACTGCTTTCAATTTTGCAATTATAAATGCTTTATCGCTCTACACTGTGCTATCTCTAAGGGTAGTGCGGGAGTGGGCGGCTCCAACGGTACTCGGCGCGCTGTGATTGGACCAAGTTTAAAACGTTATATCTCGTAAAGTATTAAAAATATCCCTAATGTATATTTGCAACTTTTGTTTGTAATGATCCCATCTACCTCATAACAAAGCTTGTGGCACCTTATAAAATTCACCCTGTATATGGGTGTGTGTGGGTGTGAGTTTTTTTAGTTTGTACAACCTACCTGAGGTCTATACCGGACGGTCGACCGGAATTTCGGACTATCGAACGTGGCCTAGATTTCCGGTCGTGCCCATCTCCCCGACACGCATTTCTCTTTGCTTATCCCTGTTGTATATGATATATATCTACGGATACAGATATAGAGACGGATATATAGACTGGGTAAATTGTAATCGAGCGAGAAACAACGCTCTTCTTTTATTTTGCTTTTTTTTATTGTGAGAAATTTAATGAGGTTTTTATTTTTGTTAATTTTAATATCAGCTATATTTTAATTTGTGACAATTCGGATTGCACTGATTGATTTTTCTAATCGGTGATAATCGCGTTCTTACCGTTGGGAGAGAACGAGCTTTTAGTGCATCTCAGCACGTGCTCAAGAGTGCCAATTTTTTGTCTCTTGCTTGTTTATCTTTTATCTTTGCCGCGTGATAACAGGCGTCACGATTTCTTCGAAAGGAGCGCTCCGAGAGAGGGTTCGATCGACAGGGGGAAGTGGGAGAAAGAATACATCGAGAGGGGGCTCGTAATTGCCTGGTAATTAAGATGGGAGCGGCGTGTGTTAGCACGACAACCTCACGACGCAAACACCGGCCGAAATATCATTATTTTTCATTCCCTCCCAGCCATCAACGCAAGCTCGCAAGGAATTGAAGCAAGATTGAGCTTGGTTGTTTTTTTGTAAATTTAATTCCGCAAATTAAATCACGAAATTTTACTTTTTTTTTATTTATTTATTAATCAATTTTTCACGTGCGTATTTATTTTATCACGTTGATAACGTTCACTTGACCCAAGGCAACCCCCCCTGGCTCTTGATATTACAACATCCATTTATCCCTTTTCGATGAAAAAAATGAGCGGTCACCCATCCAAGTAGTGGCCGCGGAAAATGCTGCTTGACACGTGCAACCTCCCGAGCCGCACGCTGGTCGTTCACCCATCGTCACCCACTGTCTATTACAATTTTTTTTTATTCTTTTATTTCATTTCATCTTATTTTATATTATTATTTTTTTTATCGCGTTTGATTCGCATCTCGATCAAATCTCGACTAGAGATGATAGCAGGACGAAGAAAGGTTGAAAATTTCCGGCACCGTATATTTCCGGTTGGCCAGGACACTACGAGGGAACTGGAACAAGGGGAACCTAGATCAAATTCTAATCGATGAACAAACACCGTTATCATCGCGACGTTTGACGAATGTTCGTCCCTTATCACTATTATATAGTTTATTCGCGTATCGATAAATATTTACTCTCCCCACAAAGCAAATCGTGTCAATTAAACAAAAAGAACCCAGAAGATCAAAATCGTGTTACGATTGGAACCAAAATTTTCATTAATATTCTTCAACCAATTAATTAATTAAATATAATTAATTAATTAATTAATTAAACACGCAAGGATGAAAATTTGTATCAATTTGCATTTTTAGATAATTTGTGTGCTTTTTTTTCACAAGTAGTAAAAAGTTGGGCGAACTGGGTCACCGCAGCGATTTGGGTTTTTATAGTTTCACCGTAAGAACGAAACGTACTTCCTGCATGAAGGTATTCTACTGCGGTACCAGGTTACTGCATCCTTATCGATCCCCGTTGCTACAATTCCCAGGTCACGCGTTGTCCTTCTCCTTCTTGGAGGTTCGGGACTGACGAACTTCGCGAAGTTTCAATTCTTACGTTGATCATTCTCTTTCTCGTTTCAGGATAGGAGGACTTCCGGAATTCGAAGATGGGATCGTATTGGCTGAACGTGGCCGTTCTGAGGATCATTATACCCGTTACATTCGCAGCGTGTGAGTTGATTTCCTTTTTTTCTTCTTAATTGAATTTTTATCGCAGCAATCCCTCGATTAATCAATTAATCTATGCTCTTAAGTATATTTATATTTTTCAGAATTTAACATTAATTATTAATTAATCAAAATTACATTTTAGATTTAATTATTATCATAATTCTATTTTAATTAATAAAATTATTTATTGAAACAGATGGACCGAGGATGTTTTTATTTGCAGAAACGATTCTCGCGAAGTTCGATTAAACGGAGGTTTCTAAATATCGTATAAAAATACATTTTATTCATGGGAGAGTTCGAACGGACCATGACCCAATGACGCAATCATCTCGATTTTCAAGTTTTTATCATTTCTCATCAAACTGGTTTCTCGATCTATACATCACCACGATTCCAGTCGACTGAATAACGTGACATCATACTTGAGAAATAACGATTCGAATGAGACTTTGAAAAAAAATATATTATTATTTTGTATTAAGTAATATCAATTTTATTATTTTTATTGTAAAAATACAGCAACAATATTATTTATTAATATTATTATTATAATGAAACAATAATTAAGTTCTTAGGAAACGACGAGTGGATAGAGTGATACACGATCAGACATTGTAGACGATACGAGCATCGACAACTTTGATCCCAAGAGTCTTCAAGGAATTTGTTGAAGGGATTCTAACGTGTCGAGTGTTAAGACGACTGAGCCAAGAGAAAGAGAGAATACCGTACCTCGTATAATAACGAAGGAGCTCCCTCTCCACTGTTCCAAAATTAGAGGCGCCACACTCCAGCCCGATCCATGTCTCAACTCGTACACACGACGTACACTTCTCGACTCACTTCGTCTCACGTAAATTCGTGTCCGCCGGTCGTAAATAACGACTCGAAGAATAAAAATAGAATTATGTATTGAGTTACAGGCTCTTGAATTCCTGCATGGATTTATTTCAAGAGTAGGTAACGCCGTGACAGAACAGACCGAGGAGGAAGAGAATGAACGAAGAGTGACGTTAGGGCACTCGATACTTGTCGTCGTTTCTAATCAACGAGAATCGAATGAGACTGTGTTTTTTTTCTCTTGAGTCATAAGTTTCTAAGTCTCGAGTCTTAAGGTTCTAAGTTTTGATTTAGTTCTCGTTTTGGTTCAAATTTTCTATTCAGTTTTGTTAATTCATATCCAAACTTTAAAAATTTCTGGGTCAAAATTGTTGTACTTGAGATTTATATTTGTAAAATAATTGTTGCGTTTTAGTGCAATGTCGTTAAACCCAAGGACTATAAGTTACAGAACGTGACTTTATAACTTATGCCAGGAAAACGCTCGTTTCCTCGACCTTTTACTATCGTTGCCCACTCTCTTCCCTTACGGTTGAGAAAGTAGGTCACTGTACTCTCAGTGAATTAAGGCGGGACCTCGCTTTGACGGTCAGAAAACTAAGTTTTTTTAAATGAATTATTTTAATTCATTTGTTTGTTTTGAGGTCAATTAAAGATATGTTCTAGATACTCGTTAATATTACAAAAATGCAAGAAAAATGAAAAGAGACTTGGAATAATCAAAAATATAATATATCCTAGTGGAAAGGCTTCATCTGTTCTATGAAATAAAGCCAGTAAGGGTTGCTGTTCTACGCCCTTTTACTAAAACGGCTGTAACTCTATCATTTTTGTAAATTATAAAATAACTTTTCCTACATGCCTTTTTACTAAAAGTCCTGTAACTGTATAATTTGTGTAAACTACTGTATAATTGTATATATACAGGGTGAATCGCATAAAGTGTCGCACAGCGAATTCTGAGGTAGATGAAGCCATTACAAACAAAAGTTGCAAATAAACATTAGGGGTATTGTTAATAATTTATGAGCTATAAATATTTAAAGTTGGTCCAATCAGAGCGCGCCGAGAATCGTTAGCGCCGCCCATCCCTATCTAGCCGTAGATATAGCATAGATTAGGGCGTTACATTTGGATTTGTAAAATTCAGTGCAGTCAATTAGATAGCTTGTATTTTTCCGCAGTCATTTTTTTTCTCGGGTATTGACTGCTCTGAATTTAGGCGGGGGGTGGGTGACTGCAACGCTTGTCGGCACGTTGGGCAAAATTCAGAGCAGCCAATGCCCGAGAAAAAAAATTACTACGGAAAAATACAAGCAATCTAATTGACTGCTCTGAATTTTGCAAACACAAATGTAACGCTTTAATTTATGTTATATCTACAGCTATATGGGGGTGGGCGGCTTCAACGCTTCTGAGCGCGCTCTGATGGGACCAACTTTAAATATTTATATCTCCTAAATTATTAACAATATCCCTAATGTTTATCTGCAACTTTTGTTTGTAATGGCCTCATCTACCTCAGAATTCGTTGTGCGACACTTTATGCGATTCACACTGTATATTTTTTGAAAGTATATTGCTACAAGGAAATGGAAAGAGATTATTTGTTGACGACGTCAGAGTGAGGTTCTTCCTTAAGAAGGATTTTGTTACAATCCTCGAGCTGTGATATGAACAAAACGTTTTCTCTTTCGGTCTTTCTCGTATCTTTATGTACCACTTGAAGCGATTCCTTTGTCTGACCCGCAATATATAATATGCGTGTGTGTATACGTATACCGGTTCTCTCGTTGCTCGCCCACTGTCTGCTCACGCAGAGACCGTAACTACTAGACTTTATACATACGTCGCCACGAATAAACCGAGTTCCCAAACGGGCGCTTCCGCAGTCGATCGACTGCGTTTCAGAAATGTATTTGTCTTCTAATATACAAAGGAGCATTATTTATTTATACTCAACATTTTATTTCATAAAAAGTTATAATGTTTATCTAAAATTATTTATCTGAAATTATAAATCAAATATTTATAACTTTTTATGAAATAATATTTTGAGTGAAATGAAATTGTATTTGTGATAAATAAAATATTTATTTGTCACAAATATTGTGATAAATAAAATAATAATAATATTTTAATAATAATTTTAATAATAATATTGTAATAATACAATATTATTATTAAATCATAATTTAAATAATAATATTATTATAATAATGATTTATTATTATTATTATTATTATTATAACATTTATTATTATTGGCATAATTATTGGTATTTCTTTTTCATTCTTAAGCAGTCCGGAAATAACTAGCAGCTGTTAAGTTTGAAACGAATTAACACGAGTGTACCCGTTAGAATTAATTAACGTGACTCATCGACGGTGAGAAAACAATGTCAGCTCGGGAAAGCTCGTATGTCGAGGTTGGACGAGTGAATTGATTGAAAAAATTAATTGTTGGTAGAAAAAAAATGCGAAATTTTAATCTCTCTTAAGCTACCCGTAAAGTCGTGGGAGGGATGAAATCGTTACGAGGGGAGTTGACTCGATAAAACGAGCGGAGAAATGTCATAAAATATTACGGTTTCTAGCATTGTATTATAAAAAAAAGCATAAAGATATCTCGTTATCGCTCGAGTCTTCTCGTGACCTTTATAAGGGCAGCACAGTTTGATTTCAATGACCTTTTCTACTTTTAATGATATCAATGAATTAATCATCGAATAAATATTTTAAACATTTTTATAATTAATTAAATTTTTATAATTAATTTAATTTTTATAACTAATTTAATTTTTATAATTAATTTAATTTCTATAATTAATCTAATTTTTATAATTACTCTAATTTTTTAAATTAATTTATTTTTTATAATTAATTTAATTTTTATAATCACTTTAATTTTTATAATTAATTTTATTTGCATAATTGAATAGTTTTTGTAATTACAAAGTCAACTGTAACTCTTCATTTAATTTTCTTTATTATTATTTAGCATTAAAACAAGAAATTTGAAAATTTCATTTTTCATTTCTTTCTATTTATTTATTTCTTTCAGGTGCGATATGGCGTCCAACCGGCTTATCACTGGCATATCTGGCGTTGATGCTGTGGTCGCCAATGGTGCCAATTCCGACTCACGAGACGATGAACGGCCACACGGGAATATATTTGAAAACTTGTCTCGCCCTTAGTTTTCTGACGAGCCTTACCCAATTAACCTTTCACGTCGTACTTCTATCCTTACCACCGTACGGTTATTTTCTCGAGAACTGCAGCTTTCTCGAAGAATTATTCAGGCATTTTGGCCTCGTCAGATTGGACGCAGCGACTGTTTGGGAAATTTTTTTCTGGCTGTTGCCCGAAATCATCGCACTTCCGGTCACCGTTGCGATGTACATCTTCTGCAAAAAGATCACTTGGGAACCGGTCAAGGATGACGACGAGAGCTCGACCGCACAGCCAGCTAAAACAACTCACGAGGATGCTAATACCAAAGTAAATCACATTTTATTTTAATTTTTCACATCAATTATTAAATTTATATATCTATTCGTCATCCTAAATAAAGAAACCATTTATACCATAAAGCATGTATTATTATTATTAGGTAGTTTTTATTGCACAACTTTTACATTAGTTTTTTACAATTTCTTACATCTAATTACGCCTCCTCTCTACTTTCTTTTTTGCATATCTCTTCTATTTCCCTATAATACCCACATATCTCCTCCTGTAT
>JAPYZT010000964.1:0-25285 GCA_030522965.1 Tryphoninae sp. A BG-2022a
GATATTAAAATTGATATCGACGAGAATTAAAAAGTAAAAGAAATTCGGTCGTGTCTTTTTTATCTTGAACCAAGCTCTGAAGAAAACATAGTTTGTTCTATGGCACGAAAAAATCTCGTACAAGAAACATTCTTTTCTCTCTTTAATCAATTTTGTATTTTATATCCTGCAGTTTTTCGTTCCCCAATAAATTCGTTATAATTCTATTTTTCTTCTCAATGTTAAAATTGATATCGACCAGCATTAAAAAGTAAAATAAATTTGATCACGTTATTGACTCTTCTCGTTGGTAACATTCCTCGCAGGTGTTTATCGTCTTCTTATCATTCTTTCGTTTTGCTTGTACGTGGTAACAGAGGGAAAGAGAAAGAGACAGACGTATCGTAAACCAATCGAACATCGATCGTTAAGTTATAATGTTGAAGAAGCGAAATTTCTTGATCCGTTAATGCTTTTTCGTTCATCATATTTATCACAGTGAAGCGAGCTGAATAATCGCGACTGCCACTCGACGACAGTCCCCCGCGCGAGGCTTTCAACAGCCAGAGAGACTCCGGCTTTCGGCGAGAAAGAGAAAGAGTTGTGCCAAGGCTTCCGCCTGGCAACCGGGGAACGGCCACGATTCCAATTCAACGAGAAAAAACAAAATATCAATCGATCTGAAATGATTTAGCAGGAAAAAATGACGAACGACCCAGAAAAAAAAACGTATTCTTTAAAGTCCTTGTGGGGCAATTAATTTTATCCAATCGTATGCGACCTTGTACGAAAAATTTATATTTTGTTTTTCCAATTATTTCCTTTTTTTTTTTTTTCCTAACAACAATATTTCATTTTTACAAAATTACAGCAACAAACAAAAAACAACGCTTATTTTTAATTCGTTGAAATTAATTTGATCCAATCGTGTTCGACCTTGTACCAAAAATTGATATTTTGTTTTCCCAATTCTTGACTTTTTTTTCTAAATAAAATATTTCGTTTTTAGAATCGATAAGCGAGAATCGATTAGGTTCGTCGACCCTTTGGACACACCGGTTTGACAACGAGCGTAGGCGCGAAAGAAAATTTCGTACGGTGGATTTCCGGTCGCTCGCTCCCCGTCGGGCGAGCGAGGGAGAGAGAGGAGAAACACCCTACGCGTGTCTCGGGGAGAGACCCGTCGTGGCGGTAAATTCAAATTTATGCGCATAATTAAATCCCCGCTGAAAACTCGTTTTCTCGAAAGGTCGAACGAAATCCGAGGTGGGGAAGCTTTTGTAACACGCCTCGTTCGTCGTAAACCACCGGTTTACATCTTACCCTTCTTTTCCGCGCTCCAATTTCGCAAATTTTTGAAAATTTTCAATATTTTGTAAAAATTTTTGTCCTTTTTATTTTTTTTGCAAATTTTTTAAAAACAATCTTCTCGTTTTTCGTGCAAAAATTAGAAGAACACACGGGAGGGTCTCGTCGTGTCTCTTTTACACCTGCCGGTCAACCTCGACCCCCTTTTTCATGAAATCTTGCTCAATCCCATTCTCGGCACGCGGACGCCATGCGCGACTTTCGCACGTATGAAAATGTCCCGAGAAATCGGCGCGTTTCTATCGTTCGACAAAACACAAAAAAAAGTTTCTCAACGCGCAAGAATCATCGGCCAAGAAATTCGAGATTTTGTTTTAAAACGATTTTTACTTTTATCAAAAAGAAAGAAAGATGGAGGAAAAAATATTTCAAAGGGAATAAACAATTTTATTTATTTATTCGAAAGGAACGTATGATTAGCGACGAATTTCACGCTGGCGAATTTTCAAAATTCTAAGCGAGTCGGCGATTTGACCTTGTTTTCGCTCGCTGGACCTTTAAAAAATGAGCAAATTTCTATATAAATATATTTGAAGGTTTTTAAAATGCCAAATCCAATTTGGGTTTTTCTATAAGCAGACGAGTCCTAACGTCACTCGTGAGAGTTTCAACTTTTGGGAAAAGTCGAGTAATGTAAAAAAGGAGAAAAAAAAAAAAATAAATCTATGTTTAACGATGAATTGATAATCTTTCGATTTTACAACGTCGACGAGATTTCGGTGACAGGAAGAAAAGTGTGTCCGATTCGGGAACTCGACGAATTCTCCTTGTTCGTAAAAAACAAAAAAACAATTCTTTCACGTAATTATGAGAAGAATCTCGAAACGTACATGAAGATTAAAGTTGGAATACTTTTTTGTTACGTTGAATTTTAGTTCATAATTATTTTTCCGTCGACAACGGGGTTAAACCGGAAACTAGAGGAAAAAGAAGAATTTTTCAGTGAAGAGAAAAGAACCGCGCGTTGGGACGAGGCGAGTCTTGGGAATCGTTTTCTTTTTTTCCTTTTTCAATATTTTTTTTCTTTCTTCGTTTTTCTTATTTCTTTTTCGTCACCTCCGCTCGGAAAGATCTTCCCTGCCGAGGAATCTCCCAATGCGCGTGCTCGTCTCTCCCGTCCGACGAGAACTAATTTAAGAAATTGTATGCCGTATGCTCCTCTCCCGTCTTTATCTCTTTCTCCTCTATGCGGCATACTCGGTTTGCGCCAGTTTGCAAGTTAAAATAGACACGTGAAAGTCGCGCCGATGATTTCGCACGTTTTCCAACCCTCCCGGTAAATTTTCTCGGTCTTTTCGAGCACAATTTCAATCCCGCGAGAGCATTACACGGACGCCTAGAGTTTCATTCGAGTTTGACAAAGGGAAAGAAGAAGACCAAAAAAAAAAAAACAAAAAAAACAAAAAATTTCTCCTGTCTCTCGATGAACGAGAAACGGAAATTTAAATAGTTCCTGGTCGTTCGAGTTAACAAAGTTTCGTTTCAATCTCTCCACGAGACTTCTTCCTGTTGAATTTTCCGTTACCAACTCGCGTGTGAGATTGACAAAATTTCTTTCTTCCTCGCATTGTTACATGCGAGAGGAGATAGAAAGAGAAAAAAAATTGAAACCGCATCGACGGTTGGCAAGCAATACCCCGATTGTCGTATAAATAAATTCTGAATCAGTGCAGCTGTGATCTCGTCTCGTGCGCTTCTGTAACTGCCTCGCCAGTGATTCTTAGCTGTGCTCTACTCTGCCGCTACTGAAATTCGAGACACCCAAAGAAGAAGAAGAAGAAGAAGAAGAAGAAGAAGAAGAAGAAGAAGAAGAAGAAGAAGAAGGAAGAAAAAAGTGTGTCTTTATCGTGGGAGGTTCAACGTTATTTTTTTTCTTCTTTTTTTTTTTCAACAATTTCACTTCTCTCGTCGTCGGTGTTTCCTCCATTCTCCGTCGGGTCTGAGAAATCCTCCGTCTCGATGGAGATTTCATCGACGATGGACGGATGTGTACGATAAGTGAAAGCGGGTAGAGAAAGAGAGAGAGAGAGAGAGAGGAATTAGGCGAGATAAAATTGAGATATACGAGGGAATATTAAAAAGTGATTTGAATCGATGAGCATCGAGGATGAGCGAAAGAAGAAAAAATGCGACTGGACGTGCGAGCAGTAGTTCGAGATCCAGAAGTCGTAGTCGACGAGGATCTCGAGATCACGGTACATAACAAATTTTCATATTGTAGATCCGACGATAGAAAATTGTTTTTTTCCTTTTTTCCTCAATATTGTACCTTCGGGAGAGTCTGGGGTAAATTTGTAAAGCAAAATTTGGGAATTTCCCATGGTGCGAGGTGTGTGTATGTGTGTGTGTGTCGTGCCATGAGTTTGAGTAGAAAAAGTCATCGACCGAAGTATGCTTACGGGCCGGGGTCTAAAATTATCCTTAACTCGAGGGGAAACCGGCCGGTATTCACTTTTCTTCCGAGTTCGCAACCGTTCTCGATTGATAGCGCAGCGTTGTCGTATATGCTCTCTTCGTCCTGTGGCACTTGTACGCACTTCTGTTCGTTGGTCGATTATGCTAACGCGTTGTCACCCTTAATAATTAAACGAAGAAAAGCATGAAGCTGTTAAGCGCCAAATTTTTCCCATTGACGATTATTTTGTGTACTCATGACGTATTCTTCTTTTTATCCTGTTCGATACAGGTAAAGCGATGCAAAAGCAAAAGAGTAAAACCAAATTCAAGCATAAGGACATCAATCGCAAAGGAGCGGAGAAAGAGGGAACGGACATGGACGCCTTCGTGAATCCCGCAGCTGCGTCAAAGCCGGAAGGTAAGACGCAGCAACAGACGCAACAACAAGACAACAGAGGGCAACAAACGGCTCAATTAACGAGCAAAGAAGATAACGCGAAAGAGACTTGTTCCGTTCGCGAAACGTCAAAGTCTGCGGCAGAACGTGAGAATAATGAGACGAAGATGATGGAGAGCAGAGAGACGGCTGCGGATGTCGCGAAGACGCAAAAGAGTAAAAATGTCGGCAAGTCCGAGTCGACGAGAGAAACGAGCACGGCGTTACCGCCGTTGAGCTCGACGGCTCAGCTCGAACGTCCTCCTAAGGTCGACGAGGAGAAGCAACCACCGCAGGAACAAACGACCAATCATAAGGAAAACGTCACGAAAGAATCGACGCCCACTATCGAAGAAAGTAGCAGATCGAATCAGGGAATATGCAATATACCCGTAAAGACACTTCCGAATGACGTCGTCGATCACGCGAAGGTAATACACAAGGACGAGATCGATGTCGAGGCGATAGTCGCACAAAAGAACGAGGAGAATGCCAAAGTTTCGGCGCTTCACGTTTCTGCGAACGAGAACAAGGATTCCGAGAGCAGCCCCGTTATCGAGAAGGAGGACGAAAAAGAAACGGCGAATCTGATAAACGAGAACGCCGCGAAGGGTCCACCTCCGCTCAAATATACGTACAAGGATGACCAGTGGAGTCCGAGAAACGTCGAGGGCAAAAAGGAATACGGTCGAGAATTTCTGATGAGGCTTCAGGACGATCCTAAGAGTAGGATTCGACCGCCTCATTTACCGGAAATGGACGTTGTACTCAAAGAATGTATCAAGGTATGCCACGTTTTTATCTATTCGTTTAGCTCCTCGCGTAATTCTATTCGTAACACGTATGTCTAAAACGTTGATTCTCTTTTGCAGAGTCGCAGTACCGAATTCAGGCCGTTCAAAGAACTTTCTCATACGAACAGGCACGATTCACTGTTGCCTATGTTCGCAAAGGGCTCTTATTACACCAAAATGGTAAGCTCGTCATAGTTTTTTCGGTTGTGAACTTTTTTTTCACACTCTGCCGAGAACTCGTATGATGTTTCATTTTTGTAAATGAAAGTAGTGGACTGAAAAGTCTTTGACAGAAAACTTAACGACTGAATGTAGTTCAACGAAATGTATTTTTAATTGTGATCGGAACGAAAGATACAATTTTTTAAAAATGTTTTTCTCGTTTGTATTTCTCCAGCCGATCGTAGCGAAGAAGAGTTATCAAGGCAAGCCCAAACCGACTAAACCAAATGTGATTCATCTATCGTTGTCCCTTCGCGAAGACGTCAAATTACGCGAGACTGAGAATGCCTGGCGACCGACTCCTCTAAAGGGTACGGGAAACACTGATGAGGATCCCAAGACAGCCGCACTGTACAAGAAAGTGCGAAGTGTGTTAAATAAACTGACGCCCCAGAAATTCGATACTCTCGTATCGCAAGTCAGGGAATTGGAGATCGACTCGCAAGAGAAGTTGCAGGGTGTCATAGACTTGGTCTTCGAGAAGGTGAGAGAGAAACTTCGGAGTTTAGCCACACCGTTATTTTTTTTAACGCCACCATCAACTTGTGGCAAAACTTATTCGTTTCTTTTTTTCTTATTCGCTTATAGGCCGTGGACGAGCCAAACTTCTCCGTCGCTTATGCGCTCATGTGCAAAGAGCTCGCTCAAATGAAAGTGGTGCGCGACGAGAATAGGACGGATCCGGGCGAGGATGGAGAAACTACGACGAACGAACAGCAGCACCCACCTTCGGAAAAAGATTTCCGCAAATTGATCATTGAACGTTGTCAGAGGCAATTCCAGAAGAACGACGATGACCAGGTCTCGAGAGTCTCCAAGCTCAAAGAAATCGACGAGTGTACAGATCCAGAGAAGAAGAAAGATCTTCAAGCCAATCTCGAGGAGTACGACCGACGGCTGCGAGTGCGGTCAGTCGGTAACGTTAGATTCATTGGTGAACTTTTTAAGAAGGACATGATCTTGCCGAAGATCATGCATCATTGCATAAAACAATTGTTGGCGACTCCCGACGCTGAGAATCTCGAGTGTCTTTGCAAATTGTTAACGACAATCGGAAAAGTTTTCGAATCGCGATCGAAGGAGTCCAAGAGCTGTCCGGAAGGTCTTAACCCATACTTCAACGAATTGGCCGAACTCGCCGGCAAGAAGGGTATTCAACGAAAGATTAGCTCGAGGATACGGTTTATGATACAAGACGTGATCGATTTGAGGGCTAATCAATGGGTACCGAGAAGAGACGAGAACAAGCCCAAAACAATGGATCAAATCAAGAACGAGGCCGAGTGCGAAAGGTCGGAGGTGGTCTTGAATAGCACGCCAATGAATACACCGAGAAAGGACGATCGCAATAATGATAGAAGAAGGAATCGTAAGTGATCTTTTTTTTTAACTTGACTAACTTTTCTATTCCAATTTCGACTTTCCTCGAGTATGATACGTAGAGTTGTGTCAGACTGAAGTTTCTGGTTAATTTTTATAGTAAAGTACGTTCCGATAGTGTTCTATCTGATTATTTCCGTTCTCACGATTTCTAAAGTAACTTATTTCTAATGCGCGACGTATTTTTATTTTATTTTTAAAGGTGGAGGAGGAATGGAGGAGAGTGGCTGGAGTCTGCCGGTCGGCAAGACCAGACAACAGACTTACTCCGTAGAAGCTTCCAAATTGAGCACGAAAGCGGTGAATATTAACTTTGTTTTTTATTTATTGATTATGATGGACTCCGCCTTGTTGTACGTGAAACATGTTCTACATATGCTCTCTCATTTTTTTAGCCTGCGCCTGACGAAATGAGACTGGGATGTAGAAACTCATACGTCTGGGGTGCACAAACGGCTGCAACGTCTAAGATGTTAACGCCCAACAAATATGCTCTCCTTGATAATATGACTTCCGATCATGACAAGCGGACACAATTGCAAGGGTAAGATAAAATTTACGGTTTCGGCGAAATTTTCTTTTCTCTCCATATCTCAATATTATTATTATGATGATCCATTTTTCAGACTAGAGTTTCTGAATCTTCTAAAACAACTATGATTGGCAATAATGTACTGATGCATTACCTGAAAAACCCATTATCGCGTACATTGTTGGAACAGTCTTATACGTTGATAATTTTATTTGCAGATCGAGATCGTCGGATCCCAGAGAGCTAGGACGAATGGGATGGGGTAAGAATAAATACAGTTACGGTCCATTTTTTTTTATTATTGCAAATAAACTAATATAAGAACACACAGATGATGATAATTATTCGATACTTTGAAAAGCCTCGAAAAATAGAGAGCTTAATGTTGCTTAAGCCAAAAGGATACTGAAATAAAATCTGAATAATTTTTACGAGCGATGTTTCAAGACATATATATGATTCTAATGTTATTTTTGTTTTTTAGGTGACGAAGCTTTGTTGATGTCTCAACACAGGAACAGCAGCTCGAGCGGTAGAAAAGCTCTGATGGAGGGTGGACGAAGTCAAAGTATTACGATGCCATTGCCCTCGATGAAAATGAAACCGCAGTCTACCTCGATCAATACTATTGGTGGCAGCAGTAGCAGCTTCAGTGGTAGTAGTAGTACTAATAAGCCTCAGAAAACTGAGGCTGAACTTATTCGTATCGTCAACTCCATGATACAGACCGCAACCTCGGAACCTAACCCGGACGTATTCATCAAAGTAAGTTGTATATTTTCAATATTTCTATCGTTGAGAAAATAAGAATAAAAAAAGCCGCACGCTCCTTAGATCCATCTCTGACAATTCCTGAGAGATGCTTGAGTCATTGGTGTGCAAGATTATGCAATACCTTCTTTTCAATCCTTAGCTCTCGGTAACGAAGATTTCAGAGTTTCGAACGTGCTCAAATCAGACTCTTGCTGAGCAGATGGGAGAGAGGACAAATCGAGTTATATCGACGCGTAGGATATGATAAAAATCTGTAGTGGATTGAATATTGATGGGGTGATTTTTGGTGTATTTTACAGGTCGTATTGGAACAATTCCAACATACCTTCGAAAGTTCAACATATGAACTGTTCGTTCGTGAAGCGATCAACGGAGTACTCGAAAAAACTGTCGCTGTGCGTAAACAGTTCTCCGAATTATTCGGTTACTTCGTGAATCACAATATTCTCCCACTTTCGCTCATCCAGGCTGAGTAAGTTTATTCGTGAGAATATATTTCACATTATCGCAATTGTTATCGTGATTATAATGATGATGATCATATCGATACTGAGAGTAAAGTTCCTCATAGTACGAGAGACTTTGTGTTGCTTAGCCAAAAGGATACTGATAAAATCTATCGATAAGAACCTTTTGTTTTTTCAAGGAGAGAACGATTTTAATCGTAAACCTCGTGTCTTGTTTCAGACTCGAAAAAGTTCTGGAATCTGCGGACGACCTAGTCATTGATATACCTAAAATCTGGACATACTTTGCCGAGTTACTGTGTAAGTTCTTTTTTATCTCGTATCTCATAAAAAATGTATTCCTGACGTATGGTTACAATATGATGACAACCTTATACCATAGTTAAGAAAACGATGCTGGCTATATAAGCTCAACAGGCCTGAAGAATTTTTAAAATCGAAATCTATAATTTTCGTCAGTTTTAAAGAACATTAATCTGATGTTTTCTCTTATTGTTTATGCAAATAGCTCGAATGGTAATTTCGAATGCCCATCCCCTCGCTGAGATGAAGACGACCGCGGCCGTACTCAAGGGCATGGCCAAAGGCGGCAAACTGATGGGCGAGTTGCTCGCGATTCTCGCGATAGAAAAAGGACCCAAATGGGTTGCGGAAAAATGGGACCAAAGTGGACTCCAATGGAGCGCCATAACCGACACCAGATTGGAAAGTGTCGACGACGTTATTAAACAATATGTAAGTGATCTTTACGATTCTTTTTAA
Organism: Tryphoninae sp. A BG-2022a; assembly: GCA_030522965.1. Taxonomy (NCBI): domain Eukaryota; kingdom Metazoa; phylum Arthropoda; class Insecta; order Hymenoptera; family Ichneumonidae; species Tryphoninae sp. A BG-2022a. Next base: position 9,112 of record JAPYZT010000964.1, read on the forward strand.
ATGTCTTTTTTTTACAAATGTGTTCACGCCCCGAGAAATGGCAAAACTAAGCTGTTGTTTATTTCAACATAGAACTTGGAGTTCCTTAACGGTGAGTGCACGAGCTCGGACGCAACCTCTTCCGGTAGCCAGTTAACTAATGACCAGATACGTGATCATCTAATCAGACTAATGCGCGACGGAAACTTTGACAATATCTGTGGCTGGATATTGGTTAGTAAAATTCGGAAAAGTCTTTCTTTTAAATATGTTAATAAGCCCTGAAGGCGTTGACTCAATGTTACTTTGACTCGTTTTCAGGCGAACGTTGGCAACAGAGTCACGGAGCCAATATTCATCAGAGTTCTGATGACGGCCATTCTTAGTGTAACTGTCGGTGCGTATAATTATTTTTACATTATTTTATCTCTCGTCCTTTCGCGTATACACGAATCGGACAAATTGAAATTTCTCGTGCAACTTTTACAGAGGAGCAAGGACAACACAGAGTGTGGAAGCTAAATGAGAATGCATTCAAAAATTTGCAAACTCTCATAAAGCGATTTATCGCGGACGCCGACGCGGATTTGGAGCTCCAATGTCTTTTTGCTATTGAGGCGTACGTTCACAAGTTGGAGCATCCATCAGGTAAGTTTTGGAATCTTCCAAGTATGATTTCTTTAACGTTACTGAAAAATCTTTTTAATATGATTTATCGTTTGCTAAGAGGTTTTCATATTTTTGCATCCTTATTACAGGTTTGTTGTTTGCTATACTCACGTCGCTGCAACAAAACGACATACTCTCGGACGAGGCATTCCTCGCGTGGGAAGTGCACGAGGGCATTTTCCCCGGTCACGGTCACGCCGTAGCGGTTAAGGGATTAACGTCATTCTTCACCGGTTTGCGAGAAGCCGAGAGTGATGAAGCGTGAGGCACGTCCACGACTGGTACTGCTCGTTGCACGTACGATCGAACACGTTGGACGCGTCGCGAGGGACGAAAGGTTTGAGCAAAATAACAAACGAAAAGAAAACAAAACAAAGCAAATGATTGAAAAAAAAAGAAAAATTGCGTTTTGAACGATTCATGCGAAGGTGTATGTATTATAGTCTTGAGGGGCGCGAATTGCGGCAATGATGACGCGAATCTGAAGCGAATCGGTTGAAAGATAAGCTAAAAAAAAGTAATTAAAGAGAAGAGACAAGCTGGAGATAGGCAAAGGAAAAAGAACGGTAACGGACACACCACAAAATGGCCGTATTTGAGATACGCTATACATAATGAAGATTAAATATTAATTATGATACAGAAGTAAATGCAAGATAATTATTATATATAATTCATTAAAAATGGTTTAAAGTTTAAATAAAGCAGAAACAGCAACAACAACAACAAAAACAGAAAGACTCCATCGACGAAACATTAATGTGTTCTGTGTCTCGTTCGTCACGGGGAGATCGGAGACACACACGGTCGTGGAGCAAAAAGCGCGTGACAGCTGGCCCAAGTTTTTCTTTTTCTTTCGAATTTCGAAAAAAAAAGACTGTAAAACACACTTCGGTCTTAGAGACACGTCGCTTTAATCACGAATCATCCACTGCAACCACGCTCTTCGCGCGATCATCTCTAACTAATAAAACGATGATGTAAAAAAAATAATAAGGAAGAACATTTTTTTTTTTTCCGAAATGCGCTTTAATTACGAATAAGGGGTGACAATGATGCAATTTAGAGCACCCGGATTTTTTCACGTGCAAGGTATTGTACACGAGGCGAAGCAAAATTCATAAGGAACAAACAAAAAAAAAGGCATGTAGCAAATACAAAAGAAATGAATAACACGCATACCACTGTTGATAACCAAGTCTGAAGCGAGAGCGATGGTTCTTCCTACTATTGTAAACGAGTATAACAGAATTAATAATTTATAAACATTGCGAATAAGATCTTTGAAAGAGGAGGAATATATGTATACATATATATATGAAAAATATATATGTACATATATACATAATTGCATTGTAAGAAGGACGTTCTTAATTTACGTATGCATGAGTGTTCGAGAATAACGAAAATGAATTAAAAGAACGAAAACAACGTATGAGAATGAAAAATAAGCGAGCGCTGAATTTTCGTAGTTTAGCACGCGACAAATAGGAACAGCAAAAGATTATATAAATGGTGTGCTTTACCGAGGCGTTACTATTTTTTAAAAATAACTAGATATTAATAACCACCAGTGATTGATGAGAGTGAGAGAGTGGTTGTGAAAACAAAAAAGAAACAAAAAAAAAAGAAAATGAAAAGCCGTGTGTTGTGTGCTTGCGCGATAATCACGTGACAGGTACACGGTAGCTAATTGTGCGAGTGCGAAAGACGAAAAAATTGTTAACGCCGCGGATTTATAAAAGGCGTATAACGAGAACGATATGATACGGAGAGAGAAGGGAGATGCAAAAGAAAAAAGAAATGAAGGGAATTGAGGGTGCTCAAACCGTATCGCGAAAAGGATGACCCTCGACCAGAATTCTTCCTTTCGAGAAATGACCTTATCGTATAAACTTTGTACATGCATTGTTGTATTGTTTATATTTGCGCGGTAAAGAACAAACAAACCGCTTTCTTAGTATGGATTGTATAAAAGAGCTATCGCTCTTTTTTTCACTTTATTTTTTTTTTTTTTATTTCTCTTAGTTTCCAACATCAAGACTACTAAAGCCTCTCCATGAAAGAGAGGGGACAATGAAATAGCGATATTCGCCGTGACGAGCTTAGCTCGATTCTTTTTTTTCTTTTTCGTTTTGGGTCTCCCGCGAATTTACCACGAATTCACAATGAAAACTTCGTGAGCACGCGGATTCTTCTCGCTCTCTCACTCTCATTTTCAAAAATGAGTGAAGAAGAAGAAGAAGAAGAAGAAGACGAACAAGAAGAAGAAGAAATGGAAGAAAAAGCCATTGATGAGAGAGGGGCCTATACCTAATTTCACATGTAAATAAAAATGATATCGCCGCAGCGACAATCGCGAAATGCTATTCGCTGTGCCGCGGTAAACTAATAAACCGATTTGTATAAAAGGAAAAAAAAAACGAAAACAAAAACCACAGAAATAACGATAAATAATCGAGACGAAGGAAAACGATGAAAAATGAAACGTGTGCGTATTTATAGTTCACGCCTCGACTAACGAGAGAGAGAGAGAGAGAGAGAGAGATAGAGATATAAATGCGTTTCTCTCATCGATTTACGTATGAATGATCCACGGAGCGTGTACGAAAATACGATATAAGGAATTAGGTCATAGAGAATTTTTGTTTCGTTCGTTATTTGTTAGCCCTGGTTGGTCAAGACTCGATTATCCGAGAATTATTACGTCGTATCGCGCGCATACTTCGATGAACGCGATATCTTTTTTTTTTGTCGTTGTTCGTAAAACCCGAGACGATTTAAGCGCTCTCATCAACCCCGATATTGCTGAGACCAGAAAAAAGATGCACCAGCTAAAACAGACTGTAAGAACTTTTCAGTTTCAAATTTTCCTTCTTTTCATACGCAAAAGTTGCTTCGTGTTCAACGTTTATTTTTCACAGAGGCGCAATCGCGCCTTTCTCTCGCAAAACGACCGCGTGATATTTTACAATAAAATACTGAAAAATGAAAAAAAAAAAAATATATTTACACGGTGATAATGTAACATCGTCGTTCGACGCCACGACGGAACTTTGGCCACGCGAAGATTATGATAGAAAAAAAAAAACAATCTGGTGCAAAACATCGAGATCGACAAGAGTGAGTGACGAGCCCACACGTGTCAAGTCACTCGTTCGATCCATGTAAGGAATAACGAAAAAAGAAAAAAACAATTTAAAACAAACGAAATTGTGTCTACGGGGGAGGTGATGGAGAGGCAGAAATTTCGAATTCACTGAGAAGACAACGTCAGCGACCTCCCAAGATGGATTAGGGGTCTGCACACGCAGCGATTGTGTTCGTTATTAAACAAGTTCGACGCATAACGTAAAAGCGTGGAAACACACACACACACACATACAGAGACTCTCCGGCCCCTCCGAGACGAAAAAATGCGATAGATAATTATGTAACTAGGATTATTTATACGTGGGTAAAACACAGTGTTAAAAGTAAAAAAAAATGAAACTTGTGGATAAAGGAGATAACGAGTAAAAAAAAAGGTTATTACTACTGTACATATTAAATAGCGGTGTAACGAAGAGGAAGAAAGGAGAAGAACAAAAGAGAAGAAAAATGTTTGATTGAAGACATTGTGACCGTGGCACGGGGGTGAAAGAAGCGAGAATGCGAGCCTCGGCGAGTGAACGAGAAACAAAATGTGTTTTTTTTGTTCATTTTGTTCGTTCGCGGGATGTGTAAAATCACGGATGCCGCTTCGTTCCGCAGCTCTGTTGATTAACAGACATGCATATACATATACATATTCGCGAACCCCCCATGTGTATATGTATATCGGTGGTATAAATATATATAATATACATAAAGGTAATTGTTAAGGACTAAAAAAAGTAACACGAAACACATACACACATACACTTCTATAATAAATCATATCTATAATAAAAAATAAAAAAAATAACTCCATGCCAACTCTCGAACGATGTTCATTCCACCTTCGGTCGTTGGAGATCGTCGATATCGCAGCGGCAAGAGGAAGAGCGGGGGGATGGTCGCAAAGGTATTTGAAATAAGAATTATAACTTTTTTTTTGTCTTGGTTAGAATCGTTTTTTTTCATTATTTGTCGTCAATGGAGGATTAATGCTACAGTCTTTGCGCCTATGTCCAGACCCATCGTTCTTATCGTATCGACAATCCGAACTTTTAGTTTTATTCATTGAAGTCCAGACGATCTTCTAAAGTGAGCCGAAGTAGTGAGAGGACCTTCCTCGGCAAAACCCGCTATTTCCTGTGGTATTATCGAGTATTCTTCGACAGCTGTACACGGACGACACATGCATTCTAACGGTGCTTTCGTGATTACCTGGAAAGAATGATCGTTTATCGAATCGTCGAAAAGCATGGAATTTTGTAAATTTTGCGACTGTATTGTCATAAGTATATTTGAAATTGCCGCGGAAATTGGACCGGTCCGTGTTCCGCGCGTTCCTCGCGTCGGCCTCCAGACCCCCCCCCCCCATCGTTCGAAGCCGAACAAAAACAATATGGCAGCGCGAAGCTCGTTGTGTTACAAAGTTCTCGTGTGATTTTTGAGGGTTTATGCATATAATGCTTATGCCAATTGACTCCAAACTGTGCACCAACGTAACTGGAAAAACTGTGAAGTACTAAGATATAATTGGAAGAATAATATACCTTCCGAAACTTTCTCTCGCCTGCCTTGGCTTTTGGACAGAAAAGCGAGACTGTGGCCTCTCGTTCACCGCTTTCTTGACAACACATGCAGCTTCGTTCCATTTGCCAAATTTTTGAGCCGGATACCTTGGTGTAACAGGTAAATAAGAAAATTAATCCTTTATCGATTTCATTGATTCACAGATAGAGACCGCAATTTTTCTCGTATAGCAATTCACACGGTCGTCGAGTCGTGACAATTTCGACTTCGTGTTTCCTTACTAAGAGATATAGGTTCACTTTTTCTCTCGTCGCAAACAAAAACAACACGATGAAAATGCCACGGTTGACGTAAAAAGAGGAACAAGAAAGAAACAACATCGTCGAAAAACGTGAATCGCTATTATTTTACCTGTAGATAACTGCTGCATCGTCCTGTACACGCAAAGCTCGGTATAGGCTTTGGTACACATCCTGGATACTGAAGAACGTGGATAACCGGTGTAACCTGACACTCGTCAACGCCAACTATCGCCAAAACGTGTCCCGTGAGAAGACAGCCGAGCAACACACTCACGATCGCTGTACACAGTGAGTTTTTAAAAAGCATTTATATCAATTAATCTTTTGTTTCGTAAACGTAAGTCACCAGATGAAAAGTACCATGAATATGTTTTTGTTTATTTACCCAAGTCCGAGATAAAATTGTAGTAAGCACGATACATCGTATCGGCTAAGCTGGCAGTTTGTGTGTTCCCTTTTCGACAAAGAGCAGACCTTTATATACCCCATTACCAACCCCTTGTAGACCCCATGTGGATCGCAAGCGTGAAAGGGTATATTCTCAAGGTGGGAGATGGTAAATGGCTTACGAGTTGAGTAGCACGCACTCTAGGCACTTAATAATCTTCGACTCGAAACTTCCTCATATCCGATCGAAAATACACCCTGATTACTGCAATATTAAATACGTGACATTGATTTCAACCCCATTGTCACTGCAGTTTAGCATTATAAAATAATGATAAATTATCCAGGCATACTACACTTCTATCAGGAATAAGTTGCATCGATAGACGTGAAATTTTATTTTGATGGCATAATTTTTTATCTACCCTTGTTTTCATTATTCATTTATCTAGTTCCAAACTTCGAGATATACATACAGGAAAGTGGATTTTCAAGCACTTTGGATACGTCGATGTAATTGATAAATTACATCACAATCTTTTTTCTTTGTATACCAAATCTCTGAGAACCGCAGTTCGATATCGGAGATGTAAATCGATCGATATGGTCGTGACAAAACGGGGAATTGCTTCAACCACTTCAGCTAAAACTCACTTTGGGACACCCTGTGGAGTAGCTAGTTCTATGCTTCGCTATTTAATGCTCTACCGTTGTTAACACAGGGTAGACGTATTTCTGAGCGACACGACGCTTGTTTCCCTTCCTGGCCCATTAAGCTCACCTCTTTTACAGGACGATACTCCGAACTACTTTTTCCACATAATATCTTCATGTTGTGAATCTAAGCGTAGTCTATTCGCATTTTCCTTATAAAAATAGACAGAATAAACAGGAGTTCTTGCAGCCAACTTTCATCATTAATCTCATAAGGTGGTGAATATAATGAATATCTTTCATATGAAATTAGAGATCTTTTGTGATGACTGTCGAGAGAGCTATTGAGTCTTTGCGAAGCTGTTAAAACTCACATGCCCAAGTGGCATCTCTACTACTTTACTCACGACTAATAAAAGACCTAACGTGTCTCGAGTATTGTTTTTTCGGCTATCTTTGCCAACTATTTACGAGCCAACGTTTGACTTAGCTACAACGATTCGGGTAGAAAAAATTGAGCAGAAAATATTATGTATTCAGCTTTTATTCTTAATATCGCGTTAGGCATACGTTTCCACGATAACAAAGTCGGGTCGAGGCATTACTTTTTCTTTTCAGTTTTTTTTACATTAGTCAATCATGTTAGTGGAAATACAATATATGATGCAGATCGAGGAGGCGGATTTGATATTGATTGGATGAATTCTTCTATCTCGAAAAGTCGCCACACTTGTAGCATTTGCAGTCGGCCGGCTCCCGTAATTTGATTTCCATCGTTGCGACAGTCTCGTTCTCGAGCCTGATTCCATCGGCGTCGTAACAGTGGTTCAGCCTGACGATACGTTCCTTGAGATAACTTTCGCGACAGCAGTAGCATTCCTGAAAGACAAATTTCATCAAAACTGAAATTCGGTACGGCGAATGTAAGAGAACACATTGATCAACCTTTAAAAATCCTGTTGTCGTTACGACGCTTGGTTGAACTTGCGAATTGCAGAATCCCTCGCACTTTGTTACAGAGACATCACCGCTGCAAGTTCTACTTAAACGTCCCGCTTCGTCGTATTCATCTGGAATGCAACATTATCGCTTTTATTCTTTCCTCAAGGATTCGTTTTTACGGCATTTACATTTGTTTCTCGTATGGGTAATTTTTTTCTTTTTGCCCTTGTACCCTTTGTTATGTGTATCTCCGACATGAGAGTTTCACAATTCTCATCCCCCAGTTCTTGGCCCCTCGTGATCATATTCACGAGATTTATCAACAACAAAATCCGTAAAGTTGATTTGAACATCGTGGAGAGAATCGTGATAGGATCGGAAAACGGAAAGCAGTGTAGAATGGCAAATTTTACGGCACGACCAAGTCCCTCCTCGAAGCGTTCGGCAGGAATGAAAGAGAACAACGTCCAACAGTCGCTTTTATACTCTGACCCTTTCCCATCCAGCGTATAACACATCAGGGTGTTCGGCCCCTGCTACGTCTTAATAGTCTTCCTGGTCCGAGGTCAATCCCCCATGGTTCTTTTTTTCTCTGCTATTTTCTCAATCGACCATTTTCAAGATAGACACTGCTCGTGTCTTTTTCTTTTTTCCAGTATTATGCATTGGCTTGCCTAATGCCTTTTTTATGTCATGTTACACAGCAGGGTATATCAAAATCACGAAGAATACCTCGGGTTCTCGTTATTAAATAACGAAGAATTTTTAGAATCTGATTTGTAATGAAATTTTATTCGCCGCATTTTCTTAACAGGTCTTTCGGTTTTACAGCTAAATATCGATTGGAATTAATTAGGTTTTAGAATTCTAAAATAAGTTTTATTGATTCAATGATCGTTCCTCGTTCGTCCTGGACAAGTGTCGCGTAGGTCATCCTCGTTGTCGTACGTTGCCCCGCACCATGTGCAATAGAAGTATTTATCCCTCAAATATTTCGTCAAAATCTCCAATTTTTCCGTGGTCGTCAGTTTTTCATTATCAGGATCTTCCTCTTCTTCTTCATCCTCCTCATCTTCACTTGCGGAACCGTCGTTCTCTTTTATTTTTTTTACGATTGGCCAGTACCAAATTTCATTCGGCTCTGTTATTTTGTTTTGCGCATCCAACTGCTCGCAAACCCGCTGACTCTTGAGCAAATCCACTTCAGCTAACTGCTCCGCTTTTTTTTGCGCCAAACGAATGCGAAAATCGTCCGTCTTCATGTTTTCTAATTTTTCAACGGGATTTGTTTTTTTCGTTGTTTTTTTATGTACCGTCTTTCCAAGTCCCATTCTGTTTGCTTTTACATCCACACCGATCGGTTCTGCTATACCTGCTTCACTTTTGCCAATTCCCTGACCCGGTTTGTATCCCATTTTCATTAGCATTTCGAAACCTGCAATGGTCAATGATATCAGATAATGAAAGAAAACAAAATCTTTAGGTGCATCTTAATTTGTACAAATGCATTCATGAAGATTAGCATAATATCGGTATACCTTTGTTGCTTGATGATATCGCACACGACAATCCTTCTTCTCTCTTTTCCTGTTCCATAACACGCGCAGACTTATTACTATTTCTCATTTTCTCTTGCATTTCGGCCTTTCTCTTCATCAGTTCCATTTCACGTTTATCCGACTGGCGATATAACAAACTAGGTGCTGTACATTGTTCCGAGCCTTGTAGAAATTTGTCCGACATGTAGTCCTCATCGTCGGACATTGTTATGATCTAAAAGTCATCGTGAAATACATTTACACATTTATTTCAATATTTGAAAAAGAAATATGTTTCTCTTTGCTTAAATTACTCATTATCGTCACATAGGATCCTAAATATTAAATACTGTGGAACTGTCATACGTATAATGCGTGTTCGTTCAACAGTCTCGAATTACCTAGATTTATTTAACTATTAACTGACAAGTAAATTCTCGACGTTTTCCGTCTTCGTAGCACTTAATTTTTACAAATAAACCATACACTTAGCCAAACACTCTCATGCAACGAAACAGAGATATTGCTCGGGTCTGTTAAATTTATTCCAAAATGTAGAGGCTATGTTTGTTTCCGATCGTAGCACTACAACCATCGCCGAAAACATCAACCCGTTAGTTCGCATTTGTGACGCTGTGGAGAGAGGTCTCTTAGGTGCTGTAAAATGTACGAACGCAATAAGTTTCTCTGCAATATCGATTCGTCTCTTACTTGAACCGGAGGCGCGCTCGATGGTCCTTTGTTGCATTTACTTGTCGTTGTATCGTCCGTTATGAAAAGCCAGTCTAGACATTATTATTACGGGACTGTAATTGTCGACGAATAAGGTATGAACGTTGCGAAATTCTACGAATAATATATATCAATAGGGCGATCAATAAATCGTTACGAGATTCTTGATGAAAAATCCACGATCGTTCGATAATATAATAATATGATTATGACGAAAATGTAATCGATGAAGCGCCAGATCAAAAGACCAATCCTTCCGTTACATACACACATATTCGCAGGTCGCGCCAAAAATAGATACTAGCGCAATGCCCCGACTATGTGTACACAGGTTCTTCTATTCTCGTCATTTCAAATTCGCGATCATGATTAACCGAGGGACTAAAAAAAATCTCCTGTTGCCTCGTATGTGGCGAGAGTATACCTTTTTATACTCTCATTCTTTCCCTCAACGTGAGCTATATGTCACAATTAGCTCGTGAAATTCCGAATATTTTCTTTCAGAAGATCACTCTTACGTGTATGAAAGATCACGTCACTCACGGGCATATCATTAAGATCAATTACTTTTTGAAACGGGATTCGCGTGGGTGATGATTGCGCGAGTTTGGACTCTGTGCCGAGTCTAAATGTGAGGCATGAAATATCAGCTCACTTGGGAGTGAGCTGCGAGACCAAGTGGAGCTTCGTGTACTTTCGAACAACGCGCATTGTGCTAAAGAGTGAGAGTATAATATTATTTTCGCAATCATATTCGACGGAAGAGCATAAAATCTTTCAAAATAAGGTCTTATTGCTTTCCGGTGAATTCAATCTGGAATTTATATCACTAAATTTGAAGAAATTCGAACGACAGTTCCTCGTGTTTCGCGCTTCGACCAGCAGGTGTCGCACGCTTAATTTTGTATTCCCGCATGCACACGGAGAGATTCGGAAACTCTCGTGTCAGTGCAGTCGTCGCTGTCGGTCGATAGACAGTGGAAACGCGGAACTCGGAGCGTTTCTCACAGTCAAGACCGTAGTCTCCCTCTCTCTCTTTCTCTCTCTCTCTCTCTCTCTGTTGGTCGTGTTGAAACAAAAGGGAACGCGGACCACGGTGGTCAGAGGTGCTATTTCCACGATCCGCGAGCCCCACCGTGTTTCTTTCTCTCTTCCACTCTATCTCTCTTCCTCTCATTCTGTGGCTCTCCTGGTATACATATCCCTATCTACTTCGATATTTCGAGTTCCCCTTGTGGTGAGACGACAACTCGTGTGTGAAAGAAAAACGTATACTTGTATTTTTTGTTTTTTTCTTTCCTCGTTCCGCGAGAACGTGCGATAGAGAGATTGTGCGTGTGCCTTGAGGGCAACGGGAGTGCCACTATATATCGTCTCCTCGGGGCGGTTCTGTCGTACGTTCGTTCGTTCCTCGGACGCGGAAATAAAGTGAGTCTGGTTAGAGTCCGCCCCGTGGCCAGAGCGACCAGAAAGAGAGAGAGAGAGAGAGAGAGAGAAAGACTCGAAGTCGTGGAGATTCCAGAGACGTGCTTACTCTCTCTGTGTACGTGCGTACATGTGTTTCTCTCCATCTGTACAACCATTGAGATAATGTAACAGAAGCACTCGTATTTTGTGGACTCTCGTCTGTGAATCGTTCGAAACGGTCGTTTACTCGTGTACACAAAGTGCACGCGAGAGAGAGGGAGAGACAGAGAGAGAGAAAGAAAGAAAGATAGTTTGTGTGTGAACAAAACGACGAGAGGGAATAACCGGGCGAACCGGCAGAGCATCGTTGGCAATCAAACACAGCAGGAAGATCTTTGACTCGGGACCAACGACATAGAGCACGCGAACGAAAGAGCGAGACCACCGATAGAAGAAATTTCTTGAGTTCTCTTGGTCGAGCAGTGCTCTGTCGTCGCGATCCGTATACACACGGACCCATACACACAGTGACACGTTCAACGGTGAAATCGACGATCCTATCAGGCATATCGTGTGGCATACGAGAAATTCGTCTTTTTTTTTTCTCTCTCTCTCTCTGTCTCTCTCTCTCTCTCTCTCTCTCTCTCTCTCTCTCTCTCTCTCTCGTCGCACAAACATGCCAAACCCAGCGCCCTACGCCCTGCCGAAGATGCGCATCCTTCACGCTCCGACATATACGATCGCCGAGAAAGTCGTTAGACTGTCGTGATTCGGGGGATCGTGAGATTAACCAAAAAAAAAATTTTCAACTTGTCAACTCCCGGTTGAGAATAGACAAAAAAAACACGAGTGGAACAACCTATATCGCTTAATTGCTGGAAACTATCGAGAAAATTGGCGAAATAAGAGGAAAAAAGAGATACTACGAATTCGGTGGGAATAATTTGCGTTTGGTTAATACGTAGCTGTGGCTATGGTCGTAGCCAGTGGCATTCGGGTACGTAATGCTGGTTCGAATCAGAACCAGAACGAGGCAAACAATCTGAACTCCAGTGTCGAGGGCGAGAAGAACAAGATGACAGCAAAGGCTATATTGATATGTCGCGATAATTCGCACGCTTTTCAAGAGCGTACCCTCAATCTTGAACAACCTGTGAAGATAGGACGTTTGGTAGCGAGGGTAAGAGCTGCTTCGAACAATGCTATTTTCGATTGCAAGGTGTTATCGAGAAATCATGCTCTCCTCTGGTACAGCGCAGGAAAGTTTTATCTTCAAGACACAAGAAGTAGCAACGGTACGTTTGTGAATAATCAACGACTGAGCGCCACGGGATTAGAATCCACACCTCGAGAAGTATGCTCGGGGGACATAGTACAATTCGGGGTGGATGTCATGGAGAGCACAAAGAAGGTTACACATGGCTGTATCGTAGCGACCCTGAAACTCTATCTGCCGGACGGAAGAGAGGCCAAAGCGAGCCACGCTATGTCTGTAGCCAGTATCGCTGGAGATTTTTCCCTCGAGGATCTTTACAAGCTCAACGAATATGTACAAGAGGCGAGCAGAAGGGAAAAGGTATTGCAAGGTAAATTGTCGCATCTTCAGAAAATCGTTGACAATACAAGAAAGGCTATGGATCAATCGTGGAAAGCGTTGATAGACGAGGATCGTTTATTGGCACGGGTGAAAACCGTGGAGAGTCAATTGGTAGCCTGTTCGAAGAACTTGACCGAGGACAAGATAAGAAACGAGCTTGTCAGACTCGAGGAGGAAAAGGCGCAGTATCAGATAGCAGCGAAGGAGGCTTTACAGAAGATACACCAGGAGAAGCTGGAAGTTACGCAGAAGCTGGCGCAGTTGGAGAGTCGTTTGAACGAGACCGAGGAGGAATGTCAGAGTCTGCACAATGTATCGAAACACGCGCAATTGGAACTTCAGGAGCTGGCCGCCAAGTACACGATAGCGCAGAAAAATTTACAATCGTTGGAGAACGAGCTAGTGGCGAAAGAGGGTACCTCGTTCGAAATTGTTAAATGGGCGATGCAGGAGAAGAAAGATTTGCTCAAGAAGGTCGAGGAGCAGGCCAAGGTCGAGCGTTTTCTTCAAGCCAGATTGCGAAATTGTTGGCTCGAGGATCCCTTCAATATACCGAAGCACATCACAGCGATGAGAAATTATATGCAAACTCTCATCGATATGAATCCAAAATTAATGACGGAAACGGACGTCGTTACTAAGGACGGTATGAATCCCATCGAGGCTATAAACGCGATACTAAACAAACTCGATACGATGCTCGCCGAGATCCACAACGATACCGAAGTCATCACCGACACAAATATATCCAACAGCAGTCTCGATGAGAATCAGCTCAAGGCTCCAGAAATCGATTCGAATCAGATGATAATCACGAATCCCGAGGAGCGACCACACGACAAGAACGAGCTCGACGATTCGCCCAATAAGCGCGAAAATTCCACGGACTACATCGTAAGACCTACGGTACCGTCGAACGCGCCACGTGGTCGTCGACAAGTAAGAAGTACGAACGCGTTCACGAGACGTACTTTGGTGAACGGTGGCGGAACGAATATGGACGATAGCGGAAGGAATTTAGAAGACGCAGTCGAGTCGGACGACACGACGGACACGTTCGACGACACTCGCAGCCTGATCAACGGCGAGCCGTGCCACGATTACGACGAGGAAGCGGGCGAAAAGTCGGTCATGGAGATAAAACACATCGAGAACGACGTCGAGCCCGAGGAAACGTCTCAGCCATCTCGCGAGGCCGGACAGAAGCTCGAGGTCAGATTCGCCAGCGGTACCAACGGCAAGGATCTCGAGGAGGTCCATTATTCTTACAGGCACAATTACAGGCTCGAGGAAGAATTGGCGGATGTCGCGACCGCCGCGGCCGACGACGACTCTTCCGATTCCATCGAATCTCAGAACGAATCTCTCGCCTCGTCGATAACGTCCCCAGAGCGTTGCGAAAAAGACGACGAGGACATCGAAAAACCCGAGAATCTCGATCTCGACACGGAGTGCGACGAGGGCGAACATCTCGATTACGTCAAGACCCTCAAGCCATTGTCGTCGAGCAACGCTAATCAGCCTTGTCCCGATGCGAGAGAATACATACTGCGCGCTCTCATTAGCTCTCTGGAATCGTTGCACGGCGAGGACGATCTCGAGGCACAACAGGTGGTGAAACGCGAGCTCGATCACCTTCGCGACTGGCTTCTTCAAGAAACCAGTGAGAATATCGTCAACAAACTCAAAGAACTTTATTATCGTGCGAAAAACGAGAATCAACGGATACAGGAGGTCAACGAGGAACTCGTCATACTCAAGGAGAAGTACAACGTTCTTACCGAGGAGAAGACGCAAATATTGAAACAGTACAAGACATTAAAAGTTCAATGCGGAGATCTTTTGAACACCTCGTACAGCGTACCGATACAATATGTCGCGCCAATTGCCGTTGTACTCGTCTGGATGTTGCTCGAAAAGATGTTCTAATGGTTTTTCAATCGTGTACATAGATCACTCACAAACAATCGTAAACGCGCTCATTTTTCTCAACAAACAATTCGCTCTTTTTTCCTTGTTTCATATCTGTTGTCGTTTTCCTCTTAATTTTATGTTTACAAACAATTTTTTTTTTTAATATCTTTTTTTTAGAGAAAGAATACAATCCCCGTGCCTAATATCGAACTGATAAGGCCCGCGCGCATCGAAGATTGTGCGAATCGTCGCGTTTTCGTGGCCAACGTTCGTTAAAGTGCCTTTTTTCAGTTTGCTTATTCTCTTGTTTGTGTTTCATTTTTTCTTTACTTTTCTTTTTTAAATTTCGTTACAATGGAACATATGTACACATCTATTTATATATGTGTCCACTTTATAAAAATGATACGCCAAGATGAATTGCGGAGCGAGTCGGTCGTTGTTGTAGCTCGTGTTGTCGAGACGGGGATGGCCCAAAAAGATGAAAACAAGAAAAAGAAAAACGACGGATATCCGAAAGACGGCGGGCGCGAAAGTGCACAGAGTTGTTGTCACGTGCGCAATTAAGAAAACGCAGAAACGTAACGCAAGAACAAAAAACAAAGGAAAACACACACGTGAAATCAAACGGACTCTTGTAGCGATTAAATAATAATAACGAACGAGCGTGGATATAAATTTCAATTCAATGGTTTCTCTCTTTCTTTTTCGACCTGTTTTTTTTTTTTCATTTCGTTAAACGAAGCATAGACAATACCACGTAAAATGTTCAATACGCTGCCAATTTCGATATCATATCTTCTTCGGACATACGACGTACTTCTTCCTCATTATTGAAAAAAAAAAAGAAAATAACAAAAAAGAAAAAAATCCCAAAAGAAATGAAAGAAAAAAAAACTAATGTAAACAAACCATGCACGCCCTACCGTATCCGTTCGTTGTATGATTATTTATAATATAAATATATATATATATATATAAATATAAATATAAATATAAATATAATTGATAAAATTACGAATAAAAAAATGCGATCGACACCCGTTGCTTGTGTATAATACCGGACTTTTGAAAAGCATCGGTTTATTGCAGCGAGTATTATAAACGAATAATAATGATGCTAATCACCTGCGAGAACTATCGGATTTCACACATCGTCGAATCCCGATTGTTTTCTCATGTTTGCGCGCAGTAAATTTTCTAAGAGATTGTGAAAAAGAAGAAAAAAAAAAAACGTTAAGGAGCGAAGGACAGCAGGAGAGGAAGATAGAGATGAACGTATTTTGTTTTTTGTTTTGTCTTTTTTTTTTTTTTTTTTTTTTTTTTTTTTTTTTTTTTTTTTTTTTTTTTTTTTTTTTTTTTTTTTTTTTTTTTTTTTTTTTTTTTTTTTT
>JAPYZT010000965.1:355-48816 GCA_030522965.1 Tryphoninae sp. A BG-2022a
AAGTTCAGAACAATCTTTGTCAAGTTTTCGAATTGAACGTTAGACTATTACAATGCTAAAAATTAGAAACAAAATGGGAATGAACATTTTACTTTTTTCAACTCTTCAACGATAAAATTGTTTTCGATGAGAATGACTTTATAGCCATATGCTTTCACTGGATATTTCTCGTAGAACATGTATACGATATTGCATTGCCGGTAAAAAGTCGACGAGACGGCGTAAAATACGCCAAGACGTAGATCGAAGGGAGGTTGAATATTTGATATCGTATGCGTGAGGGAAACCGTTTTGAACGCACGCGCCCTTTTTCACTTCTTTTTTGGTTCGTCTATGCGCATCGAAGAGATTGCCGATAATACGTGCGATATAAAGCAAGGCACCTTTGACGTTTGGAAATTTAATCAAACAAGTGAATTCGCCTGCTGGACGCCAGAAAAGTACCAAAGTCCCTCGCATCGGACCTGTACGTACTTTCATTGCACCGACAGCTATTGTTAGTTGCTCTCCAGCTATGATTCAGCATGTATACGTACAGTGCACATATATACATAGTGTGTCGATATCTACATATGCACCATAAATAGTCGATTCGCTACGTACGGCAGCACGTAAGCTAGCACAAAAGAATTCATTGATTCGCATTCCGCCCGCGTGAGACTCGTGAATTGTTAATGCATTTGGGTCTGAGAGAGCCCTACCTACCCTATGTTTGCTCAAAATTCATCGAACGTCCCGGTTGGCCCAAATTCTCCCATAGATATGGAAAAATCCAAACTGTCTGTTTAACAATTGAGTTTCATTCGAATATTTGAAAAATCTTTCCAATATTCGAACAAAAACAAATGTTGTTCCACGTATTTCGAGGTGGCGAATTTTCGTTTGGTAAAGGATGAATACAAAATTTTCAATGTAATATTCAGGATGTAAGGGCGAGTTAAAGGTATGACATTTTATAAAATAACTACTCGAATGGGTTTAGAATTATTTCGAAAAAAATGCTCATGGGTCAATAGAGAATTGTGGAGGAAAGTGAGAATTGCATCGACATTTATTTCACAACCGCTCAATGTTATTTGGGCGATTTTATTCGCGTCTATTCTGGTTCGATTACTGCCACGACGAGGCATAACCGATACCTCCTAACCCTAGACGTCAGTCGCAAAAATAACAAACCAGCCAAAGTATCGAAATTCGCACTGGACCAATGTAACGCATGCTGTCACACCGACAAATTGGTTTTACATTGACCTACATCGTCCTAACATTTTATTTCAATTTCAAAGCAAAAACTGATTCGATATATTTCGATTCTTCCTCATACGTTATTTTTCATCTCAATTTGGCCGATTTGATTTTACGCCAATTTGGACGAGTGGTTACTACATCACACGGTCAAATAGCAAACGATTCCGTTACCATCCGCATCAATCGATGAGATAAAATAGTGTTAAATAAAAACGAAGTGACTATCGTTAAAAAATTGAGTAAACTTTCGCGCAAATACGAGTTTCCATTGTTTCCTACGACGAGTCAGTTTCGAGAAGATCGTATCTCATCGCATTAGCGAATTTAATGCGATTCAAAAGCCTGCGGAAAGATGAAGAGACGTCGACGAGAGGGAGTAGGGATAATGAGAAGGAGTATAATATGATCGAAAGTAAGACAAAGGTGGCTGTTGAACGGTAGGTAGAAGAATGAGAATATGCAGGAGGCGAGATGCGTAGAGAATCGAGTCAGCTAGAGTGGGGTATGTGATTCGAATACGACGAGGCGCAGCTGCGAACTGGGGGATGACGCTGAAGGGAAATGCCACGAGAAAGATCGTGAGGTTCGCCAACTTATACTCAAACTATGGTATAAACTTTGCCTCTCGCTTCAGCATCGCTAAGGTGCGGCACGTAAACCGAGTGCAAGCTAGCGAATTCGTCCAAAGCTTCCTCTGCGAAGACCTCTTGCTCGCGAGTTCGCTCCTGGTATGTATGGAATAGACGAAGAGAAAGAGAGGGTGAGAGAATGAGAGCGCAAGGGCGGGGAGGAGCTCCCAACGCAAAGAGGCAATCTGTTCTCGAGCACCTACTCGGGAAATTCGGTCTTAACTATCGAACGACTCAACGACTAGGAGGACGACAACTCAACGACGACGAAGACGACGACGACGACGACGAATTTCTCGCGGCTTGTTCGTACCAGACCTCGAAAATGTTTGGGCTTGGAGGGCTCACCGCAGGTACTTTCCTGTCTCAGTACGACAAGTACGATAAAATATCAAAAGAAATCGTGGAAGTTGGTTTGCGAAATTACATGAGTAGTTCAAACAAGTTTTCAACTACGGAAATTACCAGCAATGGTAACAGCCATAAACGTTGAATCATAAATTGTTTTTTTCTTTCAGTCTAGAAGTGAATATTTTTTCTACGTCGAAGTAAATAGAATGGTACCAAGTACTCCCTTTAATCATTGATTTTTTTAAATTGTAATTCGATTATCGTAGCGTTATGTTTTTCGAATATTCCATTTTTCAGTTCGTAAGCTTTTCAAGTTGTGCAATCGGTTTCAAATTTTTTCCATGAATTTTAAATCGAAACAAGCCCATATCACTCTCATAGATCATTAAATGACCCGTGGATGACATGCAAGGTGTAATATGCTTCGACAATTAGAACAAGACTATTCGACAAAAGTCAGTTATCTCAGAGAGCTCTTTATCAATCGCAGCGAAATGTGTCCAATAATCAAAGAATTTATCGCGAATAATGCTTCAATGATAAATATGTATTTCAAAAGTAATTAAAGATTCTCAGCGTAGCCTTTTCGTACGGATACGTGATGAGGAAACTAAAATTTTCGCGGACGTTACTAAAATACTTGGACGATAAGTGAATCCGAAATTCTCTCACGAATATGCGAGACGCGAGATTTCATACGGAAAGTTACAGCGGTTACATGGACGTCCGGATATATCCTTTACCACCTTTAATCGTACAAACAATTGCGAAACGCGAAGCGTGCACTCGTTCATTGTCAACGCAAGGATGGAACGAACTGCGGCTGTGCTCATAATGAAAATTAGCCAGGTCGGCTAATGTCCCGCTGTGCTATAATCCCGCGGTGTATAACAGCCTGGGAGTACGTGAGGTGCAGAAACGGAGAGTAAGAGGATGCGAATGTGATGAGAAGTGAAACTGGTGCCCTCATTGCTAGCGTGTAGCTACACTCGCGACCTCGTCGACCGTTCAAATTACATGGGCTGAGTAAAACGGCCGATCTCCGGAAAAATGCATAGTCGTTCCATCCATTATGCTGACTTACACATCGTTACGATCCGGATCTGACATTTTTCCGTTTTTTCACGATAAACAAAATTAATTTACGAGTATATTTTCATTGATGAATAAAAAAAAGTAGATTAAGATTAAATAAAATCCAATGTTTGATAACAAAAATTGTACGAATGATTTTATAAATAAAATTATTTCACTGCATCGATTTCATTTATTGTGAGCGTTTGTACATATTTTATGCGAGTGCCTGTCAGTTATATTCAGCTGACCCGTATTTCCAAGAGAATTTTTTGAAGGGGAATGTAACATGCTGATACCGACAGTTGGGGGTTTTCTGTAAAGTGAGTGGTGTTTATTCTAACCCAAATGGATGAAGAATATTTTATGTGTGTACCTACGAAAAGTTTTCCAGCAGATAAAAATATTTTTCAAAAGATAAAAATGTAACGCGTTTGATGGTATTTAATGATGCTTGTCTTCTTTATAATTTATTCTTCGTATTTCGATACAAATTTGTCTTTTGTTACTTAAGTCATAAATCCCTAGAAATTTCATCGGACTGGAATTTGGCCTTGATCGCGTACGTCTTATTAAATATCCCGTTCGGGTCAAGGTTGGAACACTTGTCCTGATATCGTGCCTTATCTGGTGTTAATTTCAGCTTTACATAGCCCTGATTTAGCGTTGGTTTTAGTTAAGTGTCAGTAGGCTAAATGCTGAATAATTATGAGCCTGTGAAATTATATATTGCTATGGGTGTCTTCAATTATGAATTTCCCTTATTCCGATCTTAACACTGTACCGACCGGCAGCGATTCGAGAATCTATCAGCAGATCGTCTGAGACACCGGCTTGGTTTCGGCTTACAAAATTTAATAAAATCTCTTATTTTAATGATATTAGTGCTAAACTATATTTATTTAATCTATTACAACCGTATGCAGTTTAGTATTTACATAAAGTGTGACATAACCCATATAACAATATTTTTTATATTTTTCTATAACAACTGTTTAATATTTTTTTAAATTATGATACCGCTCGAAACAGTCGCCTTTGTGTAGTGGAACGTTGCAGTATTACAAGCGAAACTTGTTCTGCTTAGTTTTTTTTTACTTGACAATCTGGCAAGTCGTCGAGATAAAACTCGCCGAGACTATCCTTTCCATTCATTTCTAAGGACTAAAGCTTAGAAAAAAACACCGATTATCTGAATAAAGAATGCGAAATGCTTGCTGCTTGCTACTTGTCAATTTAACCTAACCAAATCTAACAGAAAGATCAAAAGTCGATTAATCGACGACCGGTTGGTAAAGTGTTAATTGATATTATACGCCTAAACAATCAAGTAGTACATTCTGAATATTTTATCCGTGTTGCTAAAATCTGACCAAGCAAGCCAGACACTCTTTATCACGATCTGACTCCATCCTCATGAAATGTCCGACTGCCTGATTAATTTTCTACACGGTGTCGTATTAGCTAAACGCTATAGGTTATTACTAAGGTAAATATATTCGTCCACTTCGTGGCTTGTAACATAGCGAGTTCAACAGCGACGTCGTTTCGAGAAAATGGACTGTGGCTCATCGACCGAAGGAGTGCAATACACGTCAGACTGCATCTGTTAATCCAGGCGAAACGCCATCAGGATGTCTAAGTACATAGTGGTCCGAGCAGAGCTAGAATGGAGCAAATAAACGTTGGAATCTTGTGGCTTGAGGATCGACTTTGCAGATAGATGCTGCATTATCCGTTGTGGGAATAGACGAGCGTAGAGTCTGGGATCTAGTTGGGTCATGGCGGGGGAACGTCATCTCGTTGCACGGCGCGATCGTCATTTGCGTTATACGATTGTTTTAGAGGTGCTACGATGTCTCATTATGGATATTTGGGCCTGTTGGTCGTTTATGATAGTGACTATCTCCGACTTGCTGGTGCTCGGTTCGGGCTTTGTTAAGCTGGAATAAAACATTCCATTGTTGTGCTGAATCATTTTATTTCCAACATTTTTTAAACGAAACAATCTTGCACAACTGTACGTTCTTGTCGAGGTTGCGTGGACGAAAAAAGTGCAAAATGGGAGAATTGAGTAAACGAATCAATTGTGAAAAATAACGTTGAAAAACACATAATTCGGTGACCCGAGCTATGTTGTTGGTTTATTCTGTTTTGGTGTTTTTGTTTGTGCAATTTAGCGAACAAACGTGAAATTGCACAGCTTTTTTCGTACCAGTTTCGCAATATCGAAGGAATGACTATGATTTTTGGTATGTGCAGGACATTTTTGATAAAAGTCAATACTTTTAACATCGTTAAAAAAATAGTTTCACCCTCGACAGGTACTGACAGCCGAAATTCCTAATTTATTTTCGAAACTTTGGGTAGTCGAGAGGTTTGAAACATTTTTTTGTCCACAAACACGAAGCCTTTTTGGACGGAAAATGACAAAGGGCTCACAACTTTAGCCTCTAAAAACCTACGTCGATCGCTAATTTCCCGTACAGCAAGAAATTCTCAGTTTCGTTCCAGAATTTGCAGATTTTATCGACCGTAAATGGGTAAATCATCATTTCGCGTTTTTTGCATTTTCTCCTAGAATTTTGTAGAAATCGGCAAAAATAACATTATATTCTTCATCAGCGGCAAATTTCCGATTCCGTAATCACCCCACAAAGACTTTGTGGACAAATACAAATTTTGCCCCTCGGCGGTTGCCGATGGTCGACATTCGCGTTTTACTTTCCTAACTTTGTGGGATCTGGAGGGGGTCAAAATTTGTTTTTCTGAAAAAGCCTTTGTAGCATCATTTCGGAATCGGAAATTTCACGCGTAACATGAATATGACGAAATAAAGGCGTTTTGGAGACAATCAAATTTTGCCCTTATGGTCTAGGCGTTTTTTTGCAGGTCCCTTCCTATGGGTCCCAAAAATCGCGATTTTCAAAGGATCGCCACGGCCACAAAAATTCAGCTATCCGGATGATTGTCGTCTCGTTCTCGAGTGCTCGGCGAGTTTTAAAAAAGTTATTCGTGAAATTTTCTGTCATACGATCAAGAACGGAGATACAGCTTCGCGAAAAGTCGATTTTTCGAGGTTCCGCGAATCCATCAATTTTGCGACATACTCTATTCCGGTGAATTTTAATCCTTTCTCAGGTTCTAAAACACTATGTCGATCGCAAATTTCCCGTACAGCAACAAAATCATAATTTTGTTTTCGATTTTTAAAATTTTATGGACTTTAAGTACGTAAATCGTTATTTCGGGTTTTTGCATTTTTCCCCTAGATTTTTTTAATATATCGGACCAAATAACGTTGTAATCTTCTTTAGCGAATAATTTCCTATCGGATAATACTAGTTTCAATCGCTTTCAACCTCTAATCACGATTATAATGCCACGTCGTTTGTATCGCCACCGCATTCGCCATATATGTGCCGATGATAGCTTGCTGCCAACTTACCATGGATACAAAAACGTCCACCCTTGGATCACTCACATGTCTGAGAACCAACACTCGAGCTTTCAACTTTTCTCGAGCGTTGCTGATCTTCCCCCTAATCTCTGTATTTGGTATATGACGTTTTTTGCCCTATATATGACCCCAGAGGCTTGCAGTCAACTTAACCTGGGTGCAAAATAGTTGAACCTTTGGTCGCTTAGACGTTGCAGAACCCACTACTCTCGAGCTTTCAACTTTTGTCAAGCATAGCCGATCTCCCCTCTTATCTCTAGTAATACTCTCGTATCGCTGTTCGGAGTGAAACCAGTGAAATACGATGTGAAATAATAATTCAAAAGAAAAAAAAACTAACATTACTCCTACACGTATACTGGCTGCTTGGCACTCGTGTTTGGGCTACTTAAGCGTCGTCACGGAAGCTTTAAAGAACCGAACGTGTTATCAGACTCCTATACAAGTCGAGGCTGTGAATAATACTCGCTCGAACTGAGATCGCGCATTTGACAGCAAACGAGCGTGTTAAAGTGTTCTACTTATCGTTTGAAGTTCAGTTTTCTAAAAATTATGTGTATTATATAAGTGTCCATTAAAAATAAATCAATCGTTACAATTATTAATCACGCGACATCGAGACAAATCGATATCATTCGGGATGTTCGAGTTTCCGCAAGGGTATTACTTTTACGAAATTACGAGAAAATTCTGTTTTCGATCCGTCTAATTGCTAAGCATCGGGAGCAAAGTTGTTGGAAAGCCTTACAAGTTGGATAGCGACGACGACGACGGCGACAACGACGAGAAATATATTCGTTTCGTACGTGATCGGACTTTCCGCTCTCGTTCTATATTGTACAATAGACTGGGACAATATACAAGAGATCTATGGAGGGTTGCAACATATATCTTTATCTGTTTCAAAGTGTACGGTATATTTTCTGTACATAATATAACTATAGAAGCATTTTCATCTACACGAAACGGGTTGTACGCCAACGTAGAATAGATGATAGTTAAACATCGGACACGTAGTAGAACGACGAGGGCTTTCTACGTGCGGCGGTCAGAATACGAAAATAAATTACAAAGTGCTTCTTAATGAAACCTTCTCTCGCGGTCCACGTGTAAGAACACGTCTACATACATATATCGATACAGCAGAGAGAAGAGTCTTCGGACGATGGTATACGTTACATGGGTAATTTTTCAGACTTGTCTCATTCTCATCGAAAAGACGAAACGAATACCACGAGCGATAGTAACGTATAAAAATATATGACTAAAAACGAATTCAAGAAGAGTGTGGTTTCCGGTAGCTATAGTATCTTGGTTTTTGTTTACATTAGTCAATTCTGTGTAGTACGTTATGACATATTCTTGAATACAATTTAGGAATTCACCTAGTTTTTGTTGATGTTGCGAGAGGATTGTGTTCTTGTGCCCGACAAATGTTCAAATTGAAATATCGCGAAATATATTATCGATGAGGAAAATGTTCCTGATATATTTTTGTAGAGAAAGAACCAGAATTCATACTTATATGTTTTATTTTATAATAGAGATTATCTATATGATCTTGTTATTAAAAATTAAAAATATTTTTTACACATTTTTTTCGATCTTTCAGGTACTTATTTTTTAGATTCTCTGCGTTTATCACATCTTAGAAAATAAACGTTCCACTGCCAGTCGTTTAACCGATAAATTGGGACCAATCGACAATAAGCGTTTGATCGTCATGTTGGATGGGTAATTTCCGGTTTGAAAGGTTCGTAAAAGAAAGCTTTGACTTCGTGCCATATTTTTACGCAACTAGCGCGAGGCTCAAAGTAGCTTAACAAATTTCTCAACAAATTATACACAATACGTTTTTGTTCATATATATAGAACATCAGCACGCATCCTCGCCGTTAACTATTAAAGCTCGAAAGGGGAGAAGAGCAAAGCCAATGTCCTCACTAGCGATGCTGTACTCGGTGTCCCTTGCCTGGAACGGGCCATGCGACTTACCTAAAGTATACCTTCGATGTTGTGAAAGTTTTCGTAAGTACTCATTATCGTTAATGAAGAAAAAACCTAATTTTGAACAAGGTTTAATCCTGATATACACAATGATATTTTTAACAAAACACACCAAACAAAAAAAACAAAATGTTTTCACATTTCGAATTTTCTCACGGAGAAAATATTACTGTTGCTGGCTGCTGGAATATTCCTGAATTCTTGGCACAACCCTCTCGCATATGCCCCGAGCATATTCCAGTAAAGTCCTAACATCCAAAGAATCATCACTATTTGCACGGTTATACGTTCCCGTCAGTATGTAGGATAGAAGGAAGTAGACAGAACGAGAGAGAGGGAGAGAAAGAGAGAGAGAGAGTGAACTTGCGTCGTGCTACTTCCCTTAACTGTTACAAACTATCATGAGAATGTAATTAAGCAAGGAATGTGGATTATGCTAAGCGTATTAAAGTCGGAGACACCTGAAATATCTTTGGCCGGATACAGCCAGTAACGTGCATGAGTATCTAACTACGCGGATGTGATAAAAGTGACATATACACATATATATATTTTGTCCTGTGGTGGAGATCGTGTACCTCCTACCCTCTTTGTATAGGACTATCGTACAAAATGTGTAAGCTCGCTGAATTGTGGCAGACTCGAGCATTCTTTGTAAGTATCGTATCCCACTTATTCTGGTATTTATCGAACTGGCTCTTTTTCATTATATAACCTGATTATATACAAAACATAATATTACATATAACCATATATGTATATATTATAGAAGCTTGTTAAGCTTGTTGTTATGTTGTAAAGTGAAATATAATAGGTTTAAGGGGAGAAAATGTTCTCGACATTCTCATTGGCTTTTACTTTGAAACAATTTGAGAGGGAATAACCAGTATTGTCGAAATTCCCCATATAAGTCTCCATTGAAATTTGTAACATAGATTCGTCACGTTTTCGACAATACTCGTCACCTTGTTTCGCCGATCAATTTTGACTATGGAGTCGACGAAAAGAAAGCGAAAGGACAAAAGAAAATTTTTTTTTGTAGAACGTAAGATGGAAGGTGATCCATTTCGCCCCATAAATTCATTTGATCCTTCCTTCCTGGACGTATGCACATCCGTGATCCATGTGCGATCGGTTAGCTGAAAAGCTTTCCGGTTGTATTATTTTCGCGCTTCAGCAAGTCTTTCCCTTTCCCTTCCTTTTCCTTCGTCACTCGATGTCTCTCTCAATCTCGCTTCTAGCATATTCCACTATTTCCCAGCGAGTCTTCCCCAGTGTCGCATTCGTGCACAGCGTTCTCGCGGAAGCAGCGATTCATGTTTACAAACCCCGTTGAATAAGAATGGGCAAGCCAGCGTTCCCCTGGGTATATATAGTGGTAGATAGTAGACCCGAGGATCGCGAGGGAGAGAAACCGGAACGAGCTACGCGAATCTGTGGCACACACTTCCCTCACTCGGTAGAGATTGTTCTAGCCATAAACGCTTTTATATATCTATATTTATTTCTTACCAGTACCCTCTGGACATAAAACAACAACACGTGCATTCGGTCTTCTGCTCGGGCGTATCAGCCCTTCTAAATCTCGTAGCATTCTTGACACGAATTTACGAAAAAAAAACCCTCGTTATCGTGCAAAATATCGTGCAAGTATTTCGACCAGCTGAGCTTTCATGACTGTCGTGAAATCTTTTTTCGCAAAAACGACGAAAAATTAATTCACAAGCGTGAACTATTACTTAGATACATCCATTTTATGCAATCAATTGTTGCATAATTTGCAACTCGTGCAATTGCATGTTTGGTGATGTTCGTCGATTAAAATGAGCAATAATTGTTTTATTGAATACATTAACAATCATAATAATTTGAGTAGGATTATTCGGTTGGCAATTACGCAGTCCCCAATTCGGCTGTATAGAGATCCTTTAATTAACATAGAGATACCGTTTAATTCAAATGAATCTCATTTAAATTGAATTTCGCGTAATTTCTGTCCGTTTATATGAGGCTGAGGTATCGCTATATATATTTTTTTAATTCCCACTACTTCATCCTCATAATGGGATGTAGATTCGTTTTTTAGAATTGTTAAACTTCATTAAATCATTAGAATTGGTGGAAACTTCCGTCGTGCAGCAAAAAACGTCGGGTCATCTGTGCTCGGGCATTATCCAATTATCAATTATTTACATATTCGGGTTAGGTATGAATGAGCTTATTCTTGAAAGTAGCCTTAATTTTAATTCATAAGAGCTTACATCGAAGTACTTGGTTAAATCTTTATATTGATTTGAATACAATTGGTGAATCTTCCCACGTGCTGTCCAGAAAATATCACAGTCTTTCCATTTAAATTGAAGACAAGGCGTCGAATTAAATATTCAAAATGACTTTATGATAACTAATTGATAATAAATACCGAGTATAAAAGTTAACACCACATTTATCTTTCGCATAACGAAGAAGAATTTACAACAATAACATTTTCAAGATAAGCATTGATAATTAAAAATTTTAATTACTTAATTATCTTATCATAAAATGATTTTTAGTAATTTATGTTTATTTTAATCGTATCGGCTTTTATCAACAAGTTTTCTCGGCAGGGAATGCGCCAACGATATTGGATGACCTAATTAAGTATATTTCTATACCTACCTCCCACAGCGTATGAAACGTCAGTTCGTACACGATGATGTCTCGGCGTAGATTTTCTAAACGACATACTGTAGCGACACCTAATTGAAAATCAAGAATTTCCTCCTTCCTGCCTTCCTTCCTTCGTCGTTGAGTTCCAATTTCGCATGCTTCGTGTACATCCTCATACGAGATTTCAAGCTCGCTACTTCATATACGAAGATTTTAGATAGATTGCACGGTATCGTAGGTAGGTATAAGGGACGTCGAGCAAAAGATGAATAGAACGAACAAGCCATGCTCAGAGAGAGGAGAAGCAAGGCTTGATAACCCTCAGCGTTTTCTGATTCAAAAAGGAGAAGTAAGCTGCAGATGGTGCACGTGTAAAGACCCTTGATTTAGGCCCCAATAAGAGTAAAAAGCCGTTTCGTATAAAGTTTATGAAGTCTACTCCAACTTTTGCATTTTACTGTAAAGACACTTAACGAGATCTTTGCCATGTGTGATAGGCAATACATGTCTGGATGTATAGACAAGTGTCACGTATACAACTATTTTCATGATGTTGTTTCATCCGATCTACTGAGAGAAAAAAACCCTTATAACTGTTATTATAAACAATATCTGTGCACCATTATTCGTTTATTGTTACGTAAGCAGATTTCGCAATGCTCGAACGTATTATCCTCGTCTTTTATCTCGAGGAACCGATTTTCAAACTGGTTGTGCGTTTTTATTTTCTCGAGACTCGTGTTTCTTGTCCCTTCTCGTTCTATTTCCATATTTCCCTTATTTTGCGGCAACATTGCTAAAGGACACCTTAGTTATTACTCGCATTCAGAAGCGAGAAAATCCAATGTCCCGTGAATGAGAATACGGCGAGGATGAAAGCGAAACAGCAACATGGCTGTTTTCCTATCGGTGGGTTCTCATATCTGTTTCCGTGTGCATAGTAGTGGTACATTTATTAGTGTATAGAATACGTCTAATGTGTATGTGCTCTGTTATATGTATACTTATATACTCAGTGTCGTTTGATTACGTCTCTATAGCCTCGGGGTTCGATGTTTAATTTCTTTCCACCCAGCCGCGCTGAGCAGACAGTTGGTATGTACCGGGTATGTATTTTTCTTATAATATGCATATAACGCTGGGTATTATATAAATTTGCGTACAAAATATATATACGTTTTATAAAGGATGCTGAGAAGTCTCATTTTATAACAAAAGTGACACGGAGGAAAAAGATTATCGATTAAAGGAAAAATGAGAATGAGAAAAGTGCGGAAGCGTCCTTGTAGTATCCTGAAAGTTTTTTGTACATTTATGGGTTTAAAGTAGGATCATCCCTTTTCCATCTAGAATAGACATGTATAGAATTTGAAAATGTTTTAGACATTTTATTATCAGATATTATTGATGGAGTAAACAAATTGATAATAGCATAATTGTCAATTGATATGACGAACAAGGGAAAATATTGCTTCGCGTTTCGAACCAGCGTATGATTTTTTCCTGTGGGAACAGAAAATGTACCTTAGATAGGATTAACTTACATTAAAATCGACGGTTGGCAAAGTGGATATCTTTAAGACTGTATAGCTTATCATTGATAAGACGCTCGAAAAATATTTCGGATATTTATCCATAGAGCTAAACTTTGAGTAAACTTGTTCCATACAAAATCTATGCAGGCCAGCAAATGGTTACTATCCCCAATTCCGTCTTTATCATTCGAGCCATGATAACCTGACGAAATCAATCAAAGGTCAAAAGGGTCGCCCTAGCTAAGGGGTTGAACTCAAAAATAGAAATACTGAATTCGTATCGACTATCGGTAAAGTAAACATTTTCAATGAACACAAGGAATCTCGAAAAATCCGATTGACGTTCGATGGTAACTCTCGCCACGTCGGTAATTCAACCCTTATCGATAAAATCGGATAGGGAGTCACGCGGGTACAATTAAAAAATATCTGTTTGATTTGCAATTATCTTTACTTGCTCGCTCATTGTTCTTGTGTGTATAATGCTGTCTTTCGTCTAAATATCTCCGTACAAATAGCGTGTTCTCAGCGCTGACGCGACGTTCCCGTTTACTTTCTTTCATTATTTATGAATCACGTATTCTTCCCCACATTCTCAATTCGTAAGCACAATTCCACTTCCCAATGTCTATAAAGCCAATAATGGCGTTACACATGTCTTAACTTAATCCTTAGTGCCGGTTTCATAATATATTTGTGTATATATGTATATTCATAATAATCATATTAATAATAGTAATAATAATAATAATAACAATAATAATAATAGTAATAATACTAGTAATAATAAATAATAATAATAATAATATGAATATCCGTATAATAATATGCGGTATCTGTATAGTTGTATCCGACGTTAGCTTTTAACGTCCCTTAACCTAACTCAGCAATGTATTTTATATACATATCTATTAATTCATATATTCATATTTATATTTATGTATTATAAAGTCATCGTTTTACATACTTGCATTGACGATTCGAGTTGGGTGATCTATTCCGCGCGAAAACACCCACTCACCATTGGTTGAGTATCTCGTGTACGTTTGTGTTTACGTATGTATTGTATATTTAATTTTGTTTGTTACATTATACGAAACGATGATTTTATATCTACACGCTGCCGGTGATGCCGAATTCTTTGATCGCTGCTTGGATGTGAACTTCCAATGGTTCACTGCTATCGACATCCTGGTGTTTGTAACCGTTTAGGAAGTGGCACGTTCCTGATACGTTGGCCGGCATCTCCTTCGGTAGATTGTCTTTGGTCCGCTCCTCCAAAATGAATCCTGGCCTCTGTGTGAGACAACTTCAAGACAATTTTCGTTAAACAATCGTTAGTAGCAAAAACGAGCGGAATAAAATTTTTTGAACAATAGCTCGATTAATTATTTCCTATAATAATTGCGCGATTATAATCGTCCATGCGAGGGAAGGAAATTGATCGATTGGTCGATTATACTTCTTTTCCTTGGTTTGATGGTTGAATAACGAAGTATTAACACGAAGCGTTTAATCTACTCACTCGTAAGTAGTTGGACTTATGTTGACGCGAAGTGGTTCGCTGGTAGATTCGAACTTGTTCGCTATTGTAACGTTGTGCCCAAATAAACAATACCTCGGCATTTTCTTGCCGACAACACCGGCTAGCACCATACCAGTGTGAATTCCTATACGCATCTGAAGAAAAACAAATTCCATTGAATTAGTGCGCGGTCGGGTGGAGTGAAGCATCTTGGTTTTTTTTATATTCCCCTTTTTTCAATGTAATTACCCGATTTTTCTGATCAAGAATATTCTTACACTTGAAAATAATTCGAGAATATTTTCGCAAATTAACGTACCATCCAGGTTTTTTTTACTCGGGTATAAAGAGACAGAGAGAAAGGGAAACAATGATGGAGGTCATTGAAAGTTCCGTGACGTGAAATGGATGAAAGCAGAGTACGCTCGTAACTTTTAACCAAACGAGGCTTCTGCGTTTCTCGGAATTTGCGCAAGTTGTTGAGTTACTGAATAAAATTAATTAGTTGGTTGACTATATATATGTACTTATATATATATATATATATCTCACTGATTCTCTATTCCGTTTATTGCGCCATAACGAAACATTCGTCTAGTGCAAGATAAAGTGGAGTGTGTCATGGGCAAAAATGATAAAACTTGGGTAAAGTATCCTCTGCTGCCTCGGTGGAATATGTATACGAGTCTTTAAACTCGATCTCGTAAAAGCGAGGCACATACTCTCGTCGCGACGAGGGTGCACCAACATCTAATTATAATTATCGCGTAATAGGGCTCGCTACGTGGAATTTCATTTTGTCGCGGTAGCAAGTTCATAGTTTATTGACACGTTGGCGAATGGTTTTTGAATTAATTACCTCTTGCGATACAAATATTTCATATCGTTTAGCCCGTCGAGAGTTGTACGATAGATATAACGTCGTTATGTTACTCGAGACCCTTTTTTATTATACCTAAAGTCAAAACTTTGTCGTTTCATTACATATTTACATTCTTAATAAAATACGTTTTAATGAATTTAGAAAGGCTTCAGCAAAGTTTGATTGTCATTGAAATACAGCTATCGTTACAATCTGTTTAATGAAGCATAAAAACAGTTCCAGCTGAGAAAAATAATTCAAATTTATTTCGTCCGATCAATATCGTTAAAACGATTCGATCAGTCTACAATTTTGATCACGATGATAATTCGATATCCCCGAGATAAGATGGTTAGACTCGATAAAATATAGCTGATAAATGCGAGTGGTCTATTTATAGAACCGACTCGTCTCTTGGATCACCGCCACCTATATTTTCTTAATCCCATTAATTTTAACATCTGATAGAAAATAATTTGTTATTACGGGATATGCTACCTGTATCATATAATTATCGAATCTTACTTAGTATAGAGAAAATCCGTTTAATATGGTCGTTAAATTATAGCTAACATAAGATAAAAATAAGTTTAATCTTTTCGAAATTCGGTTCGTTTTCTTGACTTCGGTGTAAAGATTAACAACCCTCATTGCTGTAATAGGTCCTTTTATGGCTACAAGTATTGCAAAAGTTAAGTAGAGAATGTATATATATATATATATATACATATATATATATATATATATATATAGATAATGGGTCGATTGCTCGTAATCCCTGACCGAAAAGTGATCGTAAGCCTTTTCTTTTTTCTCGTCTCGACGTCTTAAAATATTTCCCCATTCCATCGCAAAATTTTTCTCTCTCTCTCTCTTGCTACTGATGATTCTGACCATTCTTTTTACGCTTTCCCAGTGAAACCCTCCAAATTGGAAAAGTTTTAATAGATTTTCGAACTCTTTTCGCTGGCGAGCGTACGTATAATAAGTAACGGAATAGCCAACGGGACGGGCATTCTCTACCCTCGTTCGATAATGAAATAGATCGAAATCAGCTAGTCGAATTAATATCCATTTGTTTTTTCTCGAGCCACGAGGATTTATGGAGACCCTCGATTCGTTGGCGCAAATATCGCTTGGGGATTATAGACAATCGTCGAAGTGCGAACTGCTCAGGTCCCTTTCGACTCGTTGGACTCGATTCTTCAAATTGCAATTACAAAAAATTCTCCATTTCCTTCTTCAATATTTCCAAAGTTTCCAAAAATTGGTATTACATAAATGAGTTTTTCGTGTTCCAGTCTGTGAAAATGGAGCCTACCGAGCGAGCGAGTGGTGTAAAGTGGAGTGCCTATGAAAGGAGCAAAGCCCGATTTTTTGAACGAATTTTTTTAGCTAGTGAGGATGCGTAATTGCCGTATTCCACGAGCCCTTGGACAATGTTTTTCGTTAACGAGAGATATTCTCGACAGTTCCACTAGTTGCCTGTAATGCAATTACGCTATCGTGTGCTCGAGCGTGTTAGAGCACGCGCATGAATATATTTTATTTTATGGAGAGCTATTGTCAAGCGCAACTATTTTTCGTCGATATTGCCTGCCACTCTGGTGGGCCTGACTGATTCATAGGGCGGAAATTGTTCCTCTCGACTCCTACCTCACCTTTATGGGCTTGCCTTCGTGCGTCAAGTGCTGCGAGCATGTCTCTATCATCATCAAACCCATCCACGCTATCTGCTGCGCGTGAGTGTTCGTGTTCCTGTGGAGTCCACAGGCAACGCAGTACGCGTCGCCAATCGTCTCCACCTGTTCAAATGGAACAGAGGGAGAAATGCAAATTCGAATTAGATTGATTGCCAAACGGATATAATGTTTTTTTTGCGCCAGGCCAATCGCGCTGAAACGAGACGAACGCAGGAAAAATATTGCACCCGAGAGAAAAAACGTTTTTTTTTTTTTCAATAAAATTGTAAATTTTCATTATTTTTTGGCAACGAGAATATTCGCACCTTGTAAACGTCCAATTGTCCGCAAAATTGATCGAAACGTTCGTACAGATTCTGCAGCATGTTTATGACCATCATAGGCGTTGCGGTCGCACATATCGCTGTGAATCCAACTATATCGCTGAACAGCATCGTCACATCCGCATAATTTTTTGCCTCGATCGTTTCACCTGTAGACAATAAATTAAAATAACTTTAAGTACGTAAAATGCATCGCACGAATTTAATTTGATCTTATCAATGCGCTCGTGACTGTAATAAATTTTCGAGTCATTGAATGATAAATCGTACTAATCGTTACGCAGTACGTGGAATTTGAAAATGTTCTATTTGCAACGGGAGAATGAAAGTTTTGGTAATGGATCGAGTCGGTACTCCGTCAAGATGCTGTGCTCGTACCGACTCTGCCCTCGTTTTCGTGTTCTCGTACGTACGTACGTATTGATCACAATTGTTGAATGGGAAGTGTTCAAACTTTGCGGGAAGCTCGTGAACTATTCGCGAAGACAATTGTTCCTGCGACGTAGTAAACGCGACTGGAATCGTCGTGTAGAATATCATTAGCATCTTCGTATGTAATGAGATACCACAGCGATATAGGAAAATGACTCCTTGTTCGAGTTTCGAAGAATTTTTAATCGTTAATCTTTCGCAAATTTTTCCAAAGTCCCAAGAATCTTCTTCCAAAAACTCCTGTAGTTAAAAACTTGACGTACGCAAGTTTTGATTAACATTTTCCCGAAAAAGTTCGACTTTATCGATCACAATTTAATATTTATTATATCATCTAAATTATTTTTTCTTTTATTAAATATTCATATTTTTCAAAATGAACGTAAATGAATTTGAAAAAATGGAATCAGACATAGTGATAAAAATAAGGTATATCTATTATGCATACCCAGCCACAAACGCTTGGCGATATCCGGTGGAAAGATTAGATGAAGGAGACTGACGTTTTTTTCTCTCTCGGCATCGACCGCACGGTTAGCTTCCTCGATCGAGCTTTTCAATTTATCCATACGTCTTCTTAAGCCATCCTGCGTGATAACGAGAAAGCAGGCTTCTATATAGGTCGTATACATGCATATATATATATATAGACATGTATAATACATGCCGTAAAATACAATATGTTCGCTAGAATGCAATCCCGCAGCGCGAATGGATAATGGAACCGACTCGTTCATCCATTCTCGCTATTCTCAAACGTATAGTCAGGATAGGAATAGTGAGAAGAGCGAGAGAGAGAGAGAGAGAGAGAGAATAGAAATTCATTCCCGTCTGTTGGCCTAATTTCGTCGTAAAAAAGGCTATCGCGTTGTTTAAAAAAGAATAATCGTCACGAGCTTACCTGAGCCCGGGCTTGCTCGCCAACCAGAATTACGTCTCTGGTCGCGTCGTGAAGTGGAATATCGGATATGAAGAGCCCTCTGCCAGTCAGTCCCTCGAGGCCATTGAGAAATGGCGAACTTACGAACAGAATAGAATCCGATTCCGGACAATGGACCATCTGACCCTTGAGTTCTAAGCCCTGTATGAAAGACAAATTTCGGGATACATATATATATATATATATATATATATATATATATATGACATTTCGTACATTTTGATCGTGGAAACCCTAAAGAACGAGTGAATATCAAAATATAATGGGGATTGAAATGTCGCAGAGTTAAATCTACGAAGGAACGATCCGTAGGAAAAAATCGTTCGCGTCTGTTCTATTCTTATAATCGGGATATAACGCAAAAGATGGAAAAAGCTCGCGTATTATTTTTCCTTTCGAAAGGTACGCGCTGACAAAAGTTTATGGGCTCGTGCAACACGTGGCCATTTTTCTTCACTTTGATTTGAATTCCAGCGGTTTTTCAGAAGGGAGAATTTCCACAAGATGGAAAACCTTGGCTTGGATATATTATATTGTTTCATATCTCTCGCCATATGTGCTCACTTGGTGGGGTAGGTGTGGCATTGCTCGAGGAAAAATATAATACAACAAGGGTAAGATATCGTTTTCTGAAATCGATTACGTCTGTCATGATCTTTCCCATTACAGATACATATTTTTTCACAAGAATAATATTTTATCATCTCTCGTTACGATTTTGCTCCCTTTATTGTTCGACAGCGATGAAATCGTCTAATAAATCGTTCTTTTACTTTCCACGCATTATCGTTTCCATCTTCATCATCATGAATTCAAAATGACAGAAATACGATCTGTTACACGCGTATATCGTTATAAAACTCCAGTTGGAAAATATTTTTTCGCAAAATGGCGGATATATATTTAATTTTACGAGTCGTGTCATTTTTTAAAAAATTTATACGCAAATGCTTTAATAATAAAATTCTAAGAAAATAGCTCGAATTTCATTCATTCCTGAATAAAACTACGGACTCGGGTTTATGAGAAAAATCGTAGGATATCCTTCGTTCTTTTAAGGAAAAGCGAATGCGGGCCAATAACACGTTCATTTTATTTCCCAGGTATTTTCAATATCACTGATATGAAAGAGTCGTTGATATCTCGATAAAGAAGGCCTTGCCTGAAAAAATACGTGCTTGACGAATCGACCGTTTATCCATTTAACGATATAAAAAAAGTGTGTATAACACTAAAGAGGGATGAGACCGAGGGAATGTCTACAACAAGGGTGACGATTTTCGTCGGTTTCTTCCTTATCAAGAGCGCACGTTACCTCGGCTAGAAATTTATCGGCGCCTTGGGGCTTCTGTAGTGCAAGCACGAAGGGTGTGTTCGCTCGTTTCAAAATCTCATGGAAGGTCAGCGTGACGCCTCGGGGCCGTGTGAAAACGAAATACGTCGATATCTCTCGACCGAGCCTGTTGAGATTTTGTCCAAAGATTCTCATGAAACCGACACCGAGTTGCACGAGCTCGAGCTGTCGATCGACGACAAAGTGCCACGGGAACGCCTTGCAGAAGCTCGCTACTCCCATTCGAAGATCCGCAGCCTCGAGCGACAGAGGACGAAGTTGTGTCGTCACCACGTCGTAATCGTCTTCGTCATCGTTTTCCGGTGCCAATTGCTGATCGTAACGTTCGGGCGTTATGCGATATCTGCCAAAACGAAAGACGAATGCATTTGTGATGATATTTGTTTCCTGATATTTTATATCGAGAAGAGAACGAAGTACGTAGTTTCTCGATTGAACTTTATTTTCTTTCCGATTCGTAGTCTTTTATATTCATCAGTGGAAAATACTTCTCCAATTAATTTTTTTACATTCGGACGCTATCGATTCGACTGATATATTTCAACTTTTTAATCGAATGCACTTTTGTTTTAATTATTTTCTTTCGTTCTTTCTCCTGTTAATAAGAAAATATATTTATCCGTGGATATTTATAATTGAAAAAATTGAATTTTCTACATGACGAACTTTCCAATCGAGAAACTTCGAATGGACGAATAAGATTGACCCTTTGAATAGTAACGTCATGTTTCTTCACAAACGTTGCCAAAATTCTTAATGGATTTATTTCAATCGATGCATTCAATTGCATCGGTTTCCGCGATATGTTTAATGCAGCGACGTAGGGCGAAGCGAGATTTTCTATCGGATTTCCGCGGGTACCGGAATTCATCAATATTTATATTCATCCCGTCGGTCGTTCGTAATTCCTACGAATTTCGAAGAACGCTCCTTTCTTCGTTATTCCAGAGTTTTGTTCCCGCCCAACGCTTCGTTGTCGTTGTTTTTTCGTATTGTTTTGTTAAACGTTGTACGCGTATTTACAGGGAGAACATTTTCTAACAATTCTCGAACCAAACCATACCCGCCCATGTTTTGTTACGCGTCCACGTGAAATACTCCGATAGAATTCACTGGTACATGCAAATTGAGCGTGGGCACGACACGCCCAACACTTCCTTCTCGTTTCCTCTATCGAAATTCTCTTACTCCCCTTTTTTTTTCTATACACGAATATCTTTGTCCGAGCTAACAAGATTTAAATACAACCGGTACGGATTTATAGTTTCTCATTCTGATTGAATTTGTACGAATTTAAAACGACGTTATGCGTGAAGCGATCGAAAACTTTTTCATCTTTTTCATTATTCCGGAAGAGACCACTGTAAACACGAAGTAGAGATGCAGTCGAATTCGATCTTGCCATGCTATTTTGTCCTACGTTTTGGCGAGCTGGGAATCTCCTGACTCAGATAGCTTCGTTTTATTGTACGTTCTCAATTTACCGTGCCCGCGGCTGTATAAAGATAAAATATATATATATAAGCGAATAGAATTTATAAAGGGATCGGCCAAAGCGGATTACACTCATGTTCGCTGGTACAGCAATGGTTTTTGTTGTATTTATGTTTATACGTACAGAAAATTCAGTCTTTCTTCACGAATGATTAAAATGAATAATACTCATGGATGGTTTCGTGTTTTATAATTGCATCGAAAATCGAACGAGATAACAAACATAGGGAATTTTGGGAGCTAAATAAAATTTTGACGAATGCTGTTTTTTGTTTTCATCGAATAAGTAAAAGGTTAATTTCAATAATGTAAATACGAAAAATGCGTTTTACCTGAAGAACTTGGTATTATATGGGTCAGGTAGTATGTACACGTCGGCCTTGTCATTATAAAATTGACTGGCGATGGCCTTTAGACTTCCGACGAGAAGATAGGCGATGGACGGGTGGTCAGTCGTAAAGTGTAATTCTAGAGCTCCCGGTGTTGCGATGCACACAAATTCGGCCTCGTTCTCCGACCCCGATTGGTGCTGTACGACATCGTTAACACCATCGAGGGTCGTTAGAAATGCAGTCAGGTCATTTCCGAGACAACGAAACGCTCGCTCGAGAATCCCGACGCAGGCGGTTGATATCAATTCCTGTCCCAAGTGGTCGAGAAAAACATTCACGTCGATATCTGAAAGCAAGAGTACGACGTTCGAACGATCACCAATATCTTCGATTACAGTACAATATTGTATTTAAATATTACTTTTATTCAAGAATTCATTTCATTCGTCTTAAATTATGTTTACTTCAACACTCCTTAACAAAGAATTTTTGTTCTTTCGCCTAAATATTATATTTTTCAATTCTTATCCTTACAAACTTTTCACAAAGTTTTCAACCACAGGTACATGTAGGAATAATAGGAGATGATAAAACAAGTGTTATTTTATAGAAAAAAAAAATGCTTAAAAATTATTTAAATAATGTGTTATAATTGTTCAAATTACTTGAAACTCTTGGAACACTTAAAAAGTGTTAATATGAAGGTAATACGCTGAAATGAAAAAATTTCGTTCGCACGTTTCCATGCAACTAACAAAAATGTAAAAAAACCTTTTCTTTTGTTTAAATTTAGTGATTAACAAAATTGTAAAGTTTTTAAACTGTAGATATAAACATTTGTTCGCAGGTTGCTGAGATCCGGACATCGATGGACACAAAAATAGGTTTTTGGCCTAAAAATAGTTATGTTTTTGATAATTTTTATATTTAACAAAATCCAAATGGATTTATATTAAAAAGATCTCTTCATTATAATGAAATACATATTTGGTACAAATCTCAGATTGATCTGGTCGTTGGTTGTTGAGAATGGAATGCGGACGGACGGCTCCTGTGACGAAAACTTTTGGAAGGCGATATTAATAGGCACTCTTTTTTTTTAATATTTTTTTAAATATTTATATATTATAGTGAGTGCCTAAAAAGTAGACCAATTTCTAGCTGAAAACGTAACGAAACAATAAAAAAGTCAGAATTTGAAACGAGTATATAGTTTGTTTATAAATTTAAAGTGCCAGAAAATAGTTCTACATTTTAATTAAATCTACTGGGACGTGTACAAGTTCGACACAAGTTTCATTTTCAACCGTATATGCTGATCCACATTCACTCACTCTCTCTCTCTCTCTCTCTCTTTCATAGATGTGCTGTTCCCTTTAGCAACTTGAAACCAGGATCGATAATCTAGTCGTTCTGGCACCCATATGCTCGCTTTATGTTCACTTTCTATGAAAATTTACTTTTTAATCCACCGAGATAAAATTATAGTCTTTTTTCATTGGGTATTATGTCATCCTTAAATTTGCAAGGTTTCAAAGAATTAATTAAAATTTTGTCCATTCATACAAATTTGTCATTAGAAAAATAATATATTTGTATAAAATTAGATGATTGTTTTGTTATTGCCATATTCATAGTATTTTATAATGTGCCTGTAATTTATTCGAATATTAAACAAGTAATTTGCCTAATTTTCCATATTAAATGGAATACGAAAATGTGAAAAATTTGCCATATGGGTCATGGCAAATCTTAAAAATTTTCACATTCCATTTGATACGGAAGATTAGGTAAATTGCTGAAGCGTTATCGCTGTCCTTTATCTCTCGTCTTAATGGCAGTACCAAAAGACAATCCAGAATGCAACGTTTTACAAAATATTTTTCATGAAAAACTTTGGTTATTTCCTGACGCGAGATTGAAAAACAAATTCATGGCGTTGTCGCAGAGCTGGAAAAATATTTCACAAAACGAGGACGAACGCATAAACTTTTTACCACGATGGAACACGAGAGTCTCGTCTGTAGGACGCGATAAACTCCTCAACCGTAGTGCTATCTAAGCGGGCGAAAGAAGTCTTGGAAGAAAAATCTCACATTCGTCTCCCTCTCTCTCTCTCTCTCTCTCTCTCTTTCCCTCTCGCTCCCTCCCATTTCCTTTTCAGTTTTCCTCGTTCGCTGCTCCCCAGAGCTCGAAAAAAATTACTACCCTCACATGCACCGAGACGGACTATATAAAATTCATACTTTTTATCAGAGTCTCGACGAGCCAAGAAGAAACGGGCGTGTAAGAGTGAGATCGAGAGAGCGGATATTCCTTAGAAATACCATACATCCCTGGTATATCGCGCGTAACGAACGAAGTCAGACTATTCCTCTATGTTATTTGCGTCTGGATACTCGGACAAGCATACCGTATATCTCGGACGCAGTAGATATGGGTTTTCGAAAACTTAACCCATTTGATGATCGTCTCGGTAAAAGAATAGAGCGAAGGAGAGAGCTACAAAAGCAGAAATGAAGGAGGAGAAAATGAAAGGGGTTGTAAACAGTTCCTCCTCCCCTTCAGTTTCTAGTCCATCAGTTCGCTAATGTACTCTACATATATACACACAGAACCAACAGCAATAAAACGAGAGCATAGACGAGAATATTCGAGTCTGGAAGGAAGATGACGTTTCGTGGTTGCTTGTAGAGCAGCGATAGTTCTTTGTCGGTAGATTGATGACAACGAGTATGCATGGCTTATGGTAGTAGCGTAAAGTTCCGCAGCGTGTGTTTGCAATCGTGATGAAAGGGCATGGCTTTAATACGGAATATACACACACGTTCTATTGGAAATACGACGCTTGAATGTATGTGTTCCGTATGGAAGGCATTGTGTGCAGGTCGACTAAAACAGAATTTGCGAACTGTGTCTCGCATAATCCGCCCGACGTATAAGAACTGAAAATAGATAGCCCGTAGCTTTCGGTCGTGAAATTTTTCAGTAGTACGAGTCGGCGAATGGACCAACGAGCTACTATACTTTCATCTACGAGAAAATTAGCGACGTCCACTTTTCATTTGATACAAATTAATGAGATTAAAGGAGACATTCTTTTTCCAAAATAAATACCTTCGTATTAACCATTTAGCCTGCGTAGTAAATTCAATATAACACAGTGACATTTAAAAATCCCGGAGACTTTTGAATTTTACTATCAGCGTTAAAAAATCTGGAAGCTTTTACAGGCGATTGGAAAAAATCGTTTCGACTTCTCTCGACTAACTTCATTTTCGAATGTCAACAATGGTGGAATAATGTTATGGATATGTGAGCTCAATGTTTATTATCACGAAATTTTTACTTTCCTTCCATACTAAATGAACCAAACGATGGATCGTGCGTTGCCGACAAGCACAAAATTATGAATGAACGAGCGTTGTATTTCTCCTACGCAAAGAAAAGAGCGAGCGAGGCATCGCGTGCGGTTTTCGCAGTAGTGCATGTCAGCGAGCGCTCAGACAGGGAAACAAGTGGAAGGAACTACGGACAATAGCTCCGTCGGACGGGTAAGGGAAAATTGGCGCAATGTAGGATGGATCACTCGGCAAACGAATGCGGAAAATATGAGTTTTTCTATGCATACCGAGTACTATGCGTATGCATATTTAACAACGTGCTATATTACTCTGTAACGCTGTACACAAAGTGATATGTATATATAGTTCGTTTTATAATCATGACCTCGAATTTTCCCTCTTTTCTGCGGCATTAATACCGACAAACATCCTTCGTCTCTCGAGGGGTCGTTTCTTGCTTTGCTTTATGGCTGTGTTGCGCGTGTATATACGCGTGCATTCATACGTGCTACACGAAGCCACCAATTCCTGCAATATGTTTGCTCGAGGAATGAATTATTCGCTGCTTGATGAACGAATACGTCGTCTTATTGCACCGAAATATTCTCTCGTTAGAAATTAACATCGAAACACACTCGATCGATTCTTTAGTTTGTCATACTTCGATTCAAATATTGATAAATAATCGATACTACTAAAAATCTTATACGTGATAATACATTATCATTGATAATAATGATTCATCAATGATAACCTGCGGTGTGTTTCTCATAAATAAACTAACGATTTGCGAGGTGCGCAATTGGTTCGTAATGTCACATTAATACAATTAACAAATCGATACCGTTTGCGTATTTTTCGATGGGAGCCCGTATGCATAAAACGTGTAGATTATAGCGAACGATAATAACGGTTCTCACTGTGCAAACACGATATTTGGTGCGTGTGCTATTTGAGTTTATTTCCCTGGAAGTATTTGTGCGCGTGGCTATAACCTCGTGGAGTACTCAATCGTTTAAACTTGGCATAACAGCATTGACCTCGTGTACACAGAGTTTCATTATGTCCGGGAAAAAACGAATTAAAGACCTGATGGTTGTACAAAACTTAATTATGATTGTTCGTCCAACCAGAACCATCAGTGGACGAGGTCGTTTCCTTGGTCGTTAATTTGTCTTTATATACGAGACTAGAATAGCGCGTATAACGGCCCTGTGCTATCGCGTATACATCCGTCCACGCGTTTTCGTTTATTCGAGGAGGGAATCGAAGATACATAAATTATTGCCATGTACGATCGTCGATCAATTCTCCATGACGAGTAATGGAACGCGTGTATTACCAAGAATGTTTCATACAACTCGAGTAAAGTCTACAGATCGTAAATTTGCCTCTAATTGTCTTGTAAAAAATTCGACGCGATTAAGAAAATGAAGTACTCCCTGAGCAATGAGTAAAGGTTATACTCATTCTCTGGTACACACGGGCACAAATATACTAGCGACGTATATTTATGGCTTGACCAAATTCATTAATTCATAAGGAAATAAAGTCCATTGCGATCTGCATATCTTCAGGAGGGTGTATTTGAATAGATAGTAAGTTTTTATGTAACGTATACAATATACAGCTTGGATACAATCTACGAGATATATAGCTGATAAAATATGTCGTGTGCTATATACATATAAATTTATTGTATTAACGTTTTACTGTCAATAGTTCGATATCTTTTATATGTTTTTGGGCTTATACACGATATTTCCATTATACAGAGAAGTTCGATGTTTTTCTGCAAGAACTTCGAGAAAGTTTAGCCAAGATTCGTATGAATCTGTAATAGCTCGAGGGTCGGTTGGAGATCGAATCAAATATTGACTAGGAGGAAAGGTCTATAGGAAATATTGTTATTATATGGACAAAATTATCTTTCTCTTCTTAATTAAAGGTACGATTGGGAAAGATTCTGTGAAATATCCTTCGTAAGTGCAAGTCAATCTTTGATTACCAACGGACAATTTTACCAAATTTGACGTTATTAC
Source organism: Tryphoninae sp. A BG-2022a (assembly GCA_030522965.1). Classification (NCBI taxonomy): domain Eukaryota; kingdom Metazoa; phylum Arthropoda; class Insecta; order Hymenoptera; family Ichneumonidae; species Tryphoninae sp. A BG-2022a. The sequence continues at coordinate 27,663 of JAPYZT010000965.1, forward strand.
TCGGACATAAATTAAATATTTTTGCAAGTATAAGTTGAACCAAATAGTCAGAAAATATTGATGTATATGCAATACATACGTGTCTCGCGCATGTGTGTGTGTACGTGTCAATGTGTCCATGTCTCTCCGTGTATTAGGCGGAAGAGGTAACGCCCAGTGCGCAAAGAAGAAGATGTGTGCCTTCGAGTGTAACAATTCAAACTTGGTGCAAACTTTCGCTCAAGAGGCTCTTTCCCTCTTGCTTTTATGGAAACTCTTTAGCTACTAATGCTATATAGATGCTTATAAGCCAAACAAATGAAAATATGCGTCGGTGACAATGTACGAGTTGCTTTGGGAGATGAAACCGCGAAGTGAAAATATCTTACTTTACAGTATTTCTCTCTCTCTCTCTCTCTCTCTCTCTCTCTATATATATATATATATATATATATATATATATATATATATTGAAACGGGTGAACCAAGATGGTAGCCTTCCCGCGCAGATCCTGAAACAATAATAACAATAATTAGGAATAGAGTAGTTTACCCCGCAGCACACAGATGGACATCAGCTTTCTTACAAAGGAAACGAGGTTAACCAATATATAAAAAGGGATGAAGAAAATGCAAAAGCACCTTCATCTTCACTTAGTAAGAATTGAGGAGAGCTTAAGCTCTTGTTTAGAAGGTAAAACCGGACACTCCCACAGAAGGACTGTAACTGTTGAAAATCAGGATAAAGGAATTCATAGGGGGGGGGGGGGGGTAAGTGGCGCCAACTGAAAGATTACTTGGAGATTTCCAAAAGGACGATTAAGTTGAGAGAGTAGGGAAAAGGAGTTAGATAGTATTCGCCACGACGACGCCATTTCCAGCGACAGCAGCAAAATCGAAGTAAAACGTGCCTGTAATACCAAACGTTCATCGAGAATCACAGCCACTAGCGACGCACGAATCAGTCGAATAATAATTTAGCGCACTTATCTCGCTCGCGAGCAAAAAATAGTACGGAACACTCATCTAGATTCGTCGAGAACTCACACGGCACAACTACACACGCCACCATTTTAGAAATTTGACAGCTGCTCGCCGGTCATCGAAGAGGGAGATCGGCGATTTGACAGCAGCATATCGTGACACCGACGCTGCGATCGGCGCACTTACCTGTGAACTACGCTGCACCGGCCAATCAACGATCAGCGAGACTCGGTGTACACCTCGGCACGAAAACGGCGGCGCTGCCATCGAAATTGGTGCTGACAGTCCAATCACGACGCACGTTTCAGCCGCAATGAAATCGTTACTCTACACGTTAATAATAAATTTGCTTATTTCTTACATTAAAGGTTTATTCGATTAATTTTTCTTCGAGCTGGAATTTTGAAAAATCTCTATGGAAAAGGCTTTGCCGTTTCAATATATATGAGAGCTCGTCATATGTTCATATATAGAATGTGATATATTATATGTATATATATCGCAACAATCTTAAGGGGGTGTAAATTTTCTCCTAGGCGAAAAAGGGACGAAAAAAGATTTCACCCTCTGAACTCAATAATAGCTTACGGCATCCGGTGACGCGTTAAAAGCTCCACCGGACCACTTTCTCAGGCTCGCCAAGACCCTCCTCTTCTACCATTCCCGTGTTATATATCTCCCGTCTGTTACGCACGCGTTCCCGGAAAGATATCTCAGTATTATCATTGATCGGGCTATCATTATATTTCGAGCGAGCACCTATCTTTCCCGAGAAATAACGAGGTATAAAATTACAATAATTCAGAAAGGCTCGAATTGAATAATAGAAAATAATTTGCAGAAAGTATTTTTAACGAGCGCCAGAGGTTGGCAGAGTTTCAAAACTTTCTAAAGGGTGTAGAAAAAAAGATGGCTGATCCGCTAGAGAATTCTTCACACACACACCCACACACACGCCCACACATACACGCAGAAACATATACAAACATATATATAATAGTGGTAGAATAATTGGCTTTCAGCTCTGGCCCACTGCGCCGTTGTCAGCCTCCCACGTTCCGTGTCGACAAAGCCGCCGATTTGAGTGGTAGCGGAAAGAGCTGTGCTCTGGTCGTGGGACGATAAGAAAATGGTTGGGTATTGCGAGTGAGCGGGAAAGAGAGAGAGGGAGCGAGTGCGCAAAGAACGAAACGGTCTCTGAATATTTCATGAATTTAATCAACAAAAGTTATAGCGAAGGGATGTTGCATGCAGGGCTTTGTTGCGCCATATATCCCGCTGCTTTTGTCACAGATAGCACGAATCCAACATTCCCAACGATTTTTCGCGCCTTGAAGCTGCCTCAAATCTCACTAACAGCATCGCAAATTTAATAAATCCAAACAAAGTATAATTATGAATTAATAATTTATATAGTTCAAATTTGATTTTAGAAATTTTTGCGAATGTTTCATTAGTCGATCCAATCGTGATGCCTGCTCGTTGTACGTTCCTCATGCGAAGGGGAGAAACGTCAGCCACCCTTCAAATTATTGGCCACTCTTACCTTGGGCGGCGCAAGTTAACCGCCGGGGCGGTTGGCGGTTAGCCACTGCGGGAAATAAAGAAGTGCGAGTTCGCGATCAACGAGGAAAATATATATCGTTATAATATTATGAATATGTCGCCGATGAAAAAATCTTTGCGAATCAACTTTTTCTATTCATTTTCCACAGAAGTTCTTCTTTTAATTTTGAGAAATTGCAAAATGTGTTTATCCGATTTCTTCCATTTGAGAAATGATTATCGTAAAATACCACGAGTTATTGTATATACGCGTGCTTACACATAAAAGCAAAGAGTATAATTTTAAAAAGCAATTCGTGTTCGAGTGTCCAAGAGTATTTTGAAAATGGTTCCGAAAAAGCTGACGTTTCTTCATAAGTTCACAATGTATACGTACGTATAGAGAAAAATCTGCTCGTAACTAAAGGGGTAGTCGTGATTCCACCCACGTTTCACGCAAATACCCTTTCGAGTCCTCTCGTTCTTCGAACCTATGAATCATACGATTTCGTAGAACGAGGTCGACAAGAAAAGCTCCAGTTATATTTGCTGGCGCTCCCCTTTGGTGATATATAATTTCGTACCTCACGCGTAGGGCTACCGTACCGCACATGATTTCAATCCTGTGCAGCGGCTTAATCGACCGAATCACGGATTAGTACGTACGGTTACTGAAAATCCATTACGAAATTCGCGTCTCAGCATTGATTACTCAGCTTAATTTCACTTTGTTTTATTTCCACTTTATTTTCTGCTGAAAACGTATTCGTAATGAATCCTTGAACTTAACATTTCCTCTCGTTTTTTTGATGGACTAGATTCTTCGTGAGATTAATATTACATGCGACATACATTTACATTCTTAATTATTACATATTTTGGCGCGAATGAATAAACATGAATTAATTACAGTGGGCAAAAACAAGTAATCATTGTCAATAAATTCTTTTCATTTAAATGCTTTTCTGAAAAATAACATCCGTGACTTATACTCGGAATTTGATATATATGTATTTATCGTAGAACAGCTACGATTGTATGAATTGCGAGTGAACAATTTCCCACTAACTATATTCATTCTTCAATTGCTAGAACTGCTGGATGGTAATTAAGTGGGTCGAGCTTATCGAATATATATACCTATAGTTTGAAAACTTGATTGTACTCGACGGTATCGATCGATATAATTAAGATTCTCGTATTGCGACGAGATTAAATTTTGTTATTATTTTACTACCTTCGGAGTGCTGGGTTGATCGTTTTCCCTTGATTTCAACGTAACGTAAACTACCCTTGTTTTCTACGGTTACTCGATATATCGAAGCGAGGAATAAAACGATGTGATGAGAATCTTGTCGAATGTTCAGAAAAAAAATTACAATTGCAACGGTGAAACATTTCGTACTTACTGCTACGCAGCCAATTTACGTTATATCGTTTACGGGGATCCAAGACAGGATATACCCTTGAACTCGTTTCTACCGTGCTTTACGACGATTCGTATATATGTATGTGTCTCGTAAGTACCTACGGAGAAATGAAAGTCTTTTACTTCCGCTCTAGCATCACCTTCTTTTTGTCCATCGGCTCCGCGACTTCGTAGTTCCTATATCTTTTCTTCCCTCTCGTTGTGCGAGCCCTCGGAATAAAGTGTTCGAAACCCTCATAGTCACGAGCTCATCCGAGAATCACGCGAGATGGTCAGACTCGTTTGCGGAAAAAGTAAGGGAAATGGTAAGAATAAATAGGAAACCGTATAGCCATTGTCTAAATTACACGTACAGGATGTTACGGTATAAATCGTAAACCGGAATTTCAAAATTCCCGCTCATTCTCCGAGCAACTACTTAGTCTTTTTTTAATTCGATATGGCCTGTGAATAAAGGTGGAAGAGTGGGAAAAGAAACCCCAAAATACACTATAGGATAACCGTGGAAGCTAGGGGGAGGGTTCGGCATTGTTAGCGGAAATGAGAGGGGAAGCTTGTATAGCGATAGATACTCGACGGCTCGAGGGACAATAACAGTTCTGCCACGATGCCGACAACGACGGCGAATGAGACCAAAGTCTTTCTCCCTCTTGCTACTCGACGGCGGTGCTTTTTATACAGATAAAAAAAAATGAGGGATAAAAAAGTAGTCGCAACACGCTCGAGACTGACGAGAGCTTTTACAGGGCTCGAAGGAAAGCACGCGACACTTTTTATTTTTTTTCCTACGCTTTCGCAATTTCTTTTTTATATCTCTGCATCTACATCTAAGTTTCTACATTTTTCATCTTCATTCCACTTTCTCGGTATGTTGTGACTATGACAAAATTGTGTCTTCTTGAAATGCCTTTTTCCCCTAAGCAAAGCTCTCGAGATGTAGCTTTTTTCCCTCTCTCTCATAATGATCATCAATTCGCATGTATGCGACAAAACTGCCCCAACTCTGTAAATTTGCTCGAGCCCCTTCTCGAGTGCAGCGGAGAGAGGGAGAGAGTTTTATACACGGGAAGAAAGTAAAGAATAATCGTGTACGTGTGCGAGTTTGGAGTGGGCGAAAGCACATACAGCGAGCGGAAGCCCGCGAAGCTCGCATAATTTTTTTCAAGACTCGACGAATGCCTGAGCGTCGGGACTTTAGCGTACAGAGTGAACGAGCAACAGAGGTGACGAATGTGTATGCGGCATATAAGAGAAGAAAAAAAAACGACGAGATAATGCCTTACATGGCTAGAGGGAAAACGCAGGGCTTCGGCTTCGGGGGGTTGAAAACCGTCGGAAGGGTGAGGAACTCTCTTTTGTGATCTTTGACCTGTCGTGTCATGCCTACCTTGTGCCATATACAAACTTCCATTTCTAGACATACATAAATTCGAACTTTTCCTGTTTGTGTTTATTAGGTCTTGGATAATGAAATACTCTCACCCTCTCTCCATTTTCGAAAATTAATTTCGTTGAAAGTGAATATTTGTCATACTATTCAACATTTGTCTACCGATATTTCGCTTGGAGATCGCGATGGGAACATTCCTCCTTGAGTGACTCCATTCTCTTGACTTTGCCAAAATCACTTTCTTTTCTGATTTATTGAGACACGTGCTGACAGCTCCATCGAAAATCAGTGTCTCATGAACTTTCTTATCAGTCATCTATTGAAAAATTTTAAGACTCGTTTTAATAATCTTCCTATCAATTAATCGAAATTAACGTCTTGATTTATGACGTAAACGAACTACTTTAGAGCTGAGTTTCAAAAACTTAGACGTTGGAGAGTAACTGTACAGTAGATTATTATCTGTCGGACCTAATTAAAAATATAATTAAAACTGCGAGTATAGCGAGGGTGTTAGATTTAAGGACGTTCAGCAATGGAAGTCTGCAAACATTCTGTAAGTAAAATTGTCTTTATTTTAAGGTAGTCCTATCGTTACAGAGTTTCCATTAGATTTCACTGAAAATTTGCACAAACGTTCTTTGATGTAATATGTATATGTGCGTAAAATTTCACAGGTCTTTATCGACTCAAAAATCACGATATGTATTCTTGAAAATCGTCATTTTTCGCAATCTCCCATAAGAGCCCGTGTTAAATATCGCAACATTATACAACGAGTATCTCGATCGATGAAGCCTATTGAAATTTCGCACACATTTTTATATGACATCAAAGAATCTTCGATCAATTTTTATAACAAATCTTATGGAAAAAAATTCATGACTTTGTTTATTATATAACAAACAACGTTTCCGCAGGATCAATTTGAATTTTGACTATGTTGTACTTTAGTCGATTTGTAACAACTTTTCTTAAAGAACTTAAACGCTTGGTCCACTTCCAATGTGAGAAAAACCGGAAATGAAATTTTAATCCCCCAATCCAACGATAGGACTACCTTAATTGACTCGATGCAATTTCGTTGAGTCTCCTTTGCATTTATCGCTCCCCGAAATGAAACGTCCTGATTCGTCCCGCTTCTCTTTCTAATTCTTGACTATTAAAAGTCAAGTAGCTCCTAAAATTTTGTCAACCTATTAATAAAATCCAAGAGTCCCACCGATCGAAGAACCACCGTTCCGGTCGGTGAACAGGGAACAGTTAAACCTCTGGGCCAATATACTGAGTTAATATCCGGCTAAAATTATGGGGAAATAACCACATCCGGTCTGATTAATCCCCATGCACGTTCCTTCGTGGCCGGCCGGAACGATATATCAATGTGGTTCGGTACAAACCTGAATACTCGCGGTTGTTGCATAGCGCACGTACGTTAAACAGGAATACGGCGTCAAGTTGGTGGCGACATTAAACGGTTTGTCGCTCCAAACGATTAAGCGGTCGACGTGTACATACCTATCAATTCATGCAGAGTGTATTTACACATGTACACGTAATAGAATGCGGAGCGATGTAAACGAGAAGCAGTATAGAACGTTGCCAAGGATATCTTACCGCAATCGTAGTTGAGAGTCTCGTAAACGTCCTCCAGTAGATTGTAGTTCTCCTCATTTTCAACGTTATAGAGAAGTTCTTCCCTGCAACAGACGTGACGTAGTAGTAGCGATAAAGAAAGTAAATGAGATATAGAGAAATGGCTGATGTATTAAGGGACCACCGCTAGTTTTAATATTCAAGCCTGTAGCCTTTGTACTTTGATGCGAGTTATGTAGTCTGCTGGTTATATAACTCAAGGTTGCCTGCGATAAACGACCGCTATCATTTACTTATCAACTCTCTTACTATTCTCGTGCAAACGTTGCTCGACTCGGAGAAACGAGGGTGGTGAGTCGCGCCTAACCCAATACGTTTTGCGTTAATAAACGTTGAAAATAACTTTGAAATAATAATTATAAGCTAGTGTTTCGACGAAAATAAAGAATGAATAGTTTATTTGGTAGAATGAACGATAACCGTTAGAAACGAAATACAAAAAATCGGGGTCAGTCTCTGATATTATGAACAAATTCATATTTATCCACGGATATTCGATATGAACGATTCGTGGTTTGAAGGAGACGAGGACAAAAGTTCGCCTCGATGGGGCAATCAAAGAATCCATTATTGGAATGCCTCGCACTGTTAACGCAAGAAGTAGAAAAACCCTGCAAACCCCTTTTTTCCCGACGGGCCATGGACTCGGGATTGAAATGATGAGAATCGATATGTATAACGGCGGAGATAGGAATTCGAATGCCATTGCTGGATGCTCTAGATATAGTCGCATCACGAGACAAATTCAACGGAAAGCGAGAGCCAGCATGGCATTTCTGTGCTACGATATTTTACTCTTTATTACTTTTTGGCTGTGGCTGCAGAAACTGACGTATAGATATGCTGGGTTTTCGTACTTGAGCGTTATTGTCGCAAATGTCTGTATACATTGCCTGCCTAGTATCTATGGCTTCTTCGTATTATTGCGCTATACGTTTCTAGCTAAAAATGCTGCTTTAATTTTTTGTGTGACTGTTACTGCTGACTCGAGTCAAACTCAGACCTCCAGGCATTCTTCTCTACACATTTTGTATTACAGTGTTACGACATTCATGAACTTGAGGGTGAACACAAAGAGATTCTCTCATTGGCATCGGCAATAAAATATTTTAAAGAACATCATTTTACCGGTGCGTTTAACAACTTTACAGAGAAATTTTTTATTTTTTAACTTCAATTTTGAATTCTTCCTTTTTTGTATTATACATTTTGATTACCGGCAGCCCATTTAAATGCAACAATATTTCAAATGTGCTATAATGTTCTTTGCACACTAACAATTTTTTATCCCCCTCACGAGCATAAAAAAACTTTTATGCTCGTGATGGGATTCGTTTGACTTGGAGGTAGCGTAAAATTCTTGGTCACGCTCAAAGTGTGAGCCACCCCCCCCCCCCTCGCTTTTAGCGTGACCAAGAATTTTGGAGTACCTCGAAACGAAACCCATCACGAGCAACACACTGAATTTAACCGCGTTGTTCCCTAAATGTTAGTAGTAATAGCACGACGAAGCTAGAAGCGTAGCTCCCACACGGTACGTATCCTCTAGTGCCCATGTATGGATATATATTATAGTTACATGTGTACACAAGGAAGACAGATTTAGTGGATATAAAAGGGAAACACACTATGGAATATACACAGAGGATGCTGCCAAGTAACAGCGCGACGATAAAGGCGACCTCGATAATTCCATTAGTAGAGCAAGTGCTACTACAGAACGATATAGATGTATCCTTATCGGGAGCTCGAAGCTACGAATTCCCGACTATTCCCGCATAAGTTCTACTGTTACTCCAACGAACTTCTAAATAGATTCTCTTGTTGTCCATCTCGTTCCCTCGTCTTCTATCCTTTTAATCGTATATATCTATACATCGATGGATTTATTAATATATATGAGTATATGTATATACATTAATACACTTAATTTATCACCAGCTACTCCCGAACGCCTAACATCAAAGGAAAATATTATACTTACAGAGACACCGAAGTTGGAAGTGGAACCTCGTTCTTGTTGAGTAGAGCACTCAGTGCGACTGCCATAACTTCGTTCTGTAACGATAATAATGGATGTATAGTTATCACCCTCTTCTTTCATACAGTCATTAGTAGATTGAGTATCGAATATATTTGTGACATGAATCACTTTTCTTTTACATCACGTATATTAGCAAATGCAATATAATTGTCGCAGATCTACTCCACAAACATATTTCAAAATACATAATTGAAATTCTCATTCTTCTTAACAGCAATTATGTTATTTTGATGTTTACACTGTTTTCATAATAACGTTAATATTACTGTGCTTGCGGTTGGAGTGAAAATGGGGTGTAAGAAATATTCATGAATCGTAAATAAAAATGATAAAAACTTGAATACTTTTATATTTTAATTACACGAGCTCGTGCTTTCTGGGCCAGTACGTATGAATTTAGAAACACACTTTTTATTTTGTTATTGCATGACAAAATAGTTTTTATTGCCAAAATTGGTTCTTTTAATCCAGAGTTGTATTTTTTTATCCTGATATATAGTATTTATAACAAGTATAGATATTGCAAACACTGGATATCATTTGCACTGTGACCATAATTTATAAATCACGCCTAATTGTCCGAAACGGGATGATGTATAAGTACATAGAAAACCTTTACGCTTCAACCACAACTGTGGCATTCGGGACCTAGTGTTGATCATTCGGATAGATGTACAGTAGCCCTTCGGGATGGTGGGTGCGACAGCAGCTGATAATATAATTTGAACGCCCCCCGGGCTCAGAACAATTTTCCGCCCGAAGTAATCGCCTCGTTTGGCGTCTCTTACGCTCTCTCTCTCTCTCTTTTTCTCTCCCATCGATGTTTCGTTTCACGGTCTCATAGAGTTATTAGCCACGTTGCACAGTTGAGCTTGCATGATAGATGCATTGCAATAAACGAGACCCCTGTCCCAATTTGTCGGTTTCATCAATATTGCGTTTCGATATTGACTTCCGCCTTTACATCCCTCCCCTCCCACATTGATATCTCTAATTATCGATAGAAATAATTGACGGTCAAATTGAAAAGCGAGGTAGCCTCAAACAAGAATTCATTGGAACAAAATCGATCAAATATTCAATAACAATGTATTGGAACGAGGTTTTTCGATTCAACACATACAACAATGCAGACAAAATGTATGTTTAATAAATCGTGAATTATTGTAGGTCACGTAAAAACGAAAAGAAGAAATGTCGAAGAATATATTTATTTTTTATCTTGCATATCTATTCCACTTACGCGCACGCGCTCCCACACGTATACATACGTGCGCACGCCCACGTAAGCGCGCCCACACGTACGTAAAATATATTTGGATTTTCCGACCCGACCCGTTTTGCTGTCCTCGGGGTTATATATACTCACTCTGCGAGAGATCGTCGGGTGAACGTGCCAATTCATGCAACGACCCGAGAATCAATACAGCGTAAGCAAGTTCGTGAATTCACGAACGGAGATCCACGAAGAAGAGAATGGGCGCGCGAAAGCGTGTGTATCCCTCTGTTTGCCTTTGGTACACTGTACCCTGGCTATCTATCTACGTACGAGAGCCGTACGGTGAAGATGGCTACTTTTTTTCCCCACGGGACATATTCTCGTACCGACACGTTCGTCCTCGGTCGGTCAATTTCACGGTGCAAATCGAGTTATAGAGTCAAAATCATGCGCGAAAACACGATATAGGACATTAGTTTGCTGCCAAGTGCGATAAATCTTCGAATCGGGCGGATGTTACGGGGCGTCCACTCGCCGATTCGCTACAATCTTTGTACATTACCGCCGATTCCAGCTGGAATTCTTCTCGACGTTTTCGACCTTGAAACTTAAATACGTCCTACATATGTGGGATGCAGTTTGAATTTAACAATTTAAAAATTCTCGTGTGCTGCTTCAGATATAGGAATTCGTATATTTATATATATATATATATATATATATATATATATATATACGGTGAGCTAGAGCGGTAATACTTTACGACAAAAACGCGAAAACCCATTCGAGACATTATTTATCAGGAAAAACTTGGTAACACCGAGTGATTTGTGGTCCGGTGCGCTCGCCGTGAGACAGAACAAAGCGTAAGCTATTTTCGAGATAAATTTACATTGGATAGTTGGATAGCGAAGGGAACTGCTGTTGAACAATTTATCACTCGCACTTCAACTTACCCCAGAATGCCCTCCTTCTTATCGTATTTCTTCATGAATCTCGCGTATACATGTTTAACATACGATTATAAGTAGTCGAGTATGCATTTTTCTTTTCGGTGTATTTTATCGAACCAATACTGTTTATCATTCTATGTAAACACTAGTTATACGTCATTTTGGCGATGGAGTAATGTGACAATTTTTTCAAAATTTTCTCTTCTAACGATATCTAATGTTTTCCTAACATGTTTTGTAAGCTATAATATATTTGAACCTGCAGCCTCATCCCTAACTTCATTGTCCTAAGTAAAAAAGAAGAATCGATTCGATGAGTTGTCGCAATTTTGTTTATATTGAAATCGTTATGAAACTTTGAGGTCGAACACATGGAATCGAAATCTTGAACGTCGCTAACAACAAGAAGATGTTGCTTAGCATATTCGCACAGTTACAATAGAGCAGAGGCAACAACAGAACACGATGAGGAATTGTGGGAATAGCTGTTTGAGTATTGTTGATAATTCCTGGAATACGATCCATTCCTCTATGCGTGACTATTAGTATTGATGTATATAACGTACTGAGATTGTGCGTCCATATCGCAAGTTCGATAGCGCTTTGAGTTTCATTACCATCATGCTTGCCTCGTCTCGAGTCAGGCCGATACCAGGTACAATCGATTACCACGCTACCAAAGTCCACGGTAGATTGGTCAAATCCCTGTATGTATCCCAATGCTGTAGTCACTCTCTTGTCGGATTGAGAGAGTTACAGAGACACAGAGGGAGAATGAGAGAGAGTGAGAGAAAGGGCGGGAGGGGAGGGGGAGTGATGGAGTCTCGAATCTATTCCCTCTTCAAATCAATCGTCGAGAGAGCTCTCGTCCTCTTCGACCTGAATGGATTCCCGTCTCACGAAATCGAATGATCGGTTCGAAATACTGCGAGTTCCCTCGTTGCGCTCATTCATGTCCTATAAAGCATACCGTCCGAGAATCTGTATGACGGAAATTACTATTTCGTTGATCACTGCTGTTTCCAACATTGCAAACTTGCAGATTGCACGATCCGAGTGATTTTCTAAGCCGAGTTTCTAATCACATCTTTCATCGGTAGAACATCTATGGAACGAGAAACTGGAACCATCCCCGACATAAGATTTCTCCCACCTATTCGTGGACCGAATTACCAATTTTTAGAATATCAACAACGTCGAGAGTCGAAGAATTTCAGTTGGGTAAATAAGCCATTGGGAACGAAGGTGTGGTACTTGACACATTTGCTGACCACTCTTCATTCGATCCTTGATAATAGCAGCGTACGTCCACACAAGTGTGATGTTTCTATCGTCTCAATAAACCGCACTCAACTTTGCAAACGTTGGGAATAAGCGGTTAACTTGCACATTCCTGAACATTTCCTGGGTTTGCCACAAGCGGAGCAAATCTGTCCTCTATGTGCATACGCAGCAAATAGGCAGGTTCGTACGAAAAGGCTCTCATTGTGCTGACATGGATGACACTTTGTGCGCGGTTCTCCGGCTCGTACAGTTCTGCTCTGTCCTATCGTAAATCTCCCTTTTTCTCTCCCTCTCTCTCTATGTGTATTCCCTTCAACTCCCGTTCCACTCTAGCATACCACGGACACGGCGAATAGTCCCTACAATGAACCTTAATGCTACCGGTAACACACTCCATGACCAGGGTCATGAGATTCTAGTCTCTCTCCCTCGAGCATTCTCTCATGTATCCGCATACCTTATGCACATAGGTTGATCTACACATCGATAAAATCAAGTCCACAGGAGCTCGGACATGTACGTAAATGTACTAGAAGTATAAAGGCACATCGAGGGGTGTGGAGATGAATCGCGTCCGGGTGTAGTCGAGTGCTCGGCATTCCCATCGATGTATGGAACTTGATTTCCGGCCATTTGCCGAAGTAACGAAGTTACCATGGCATCATCCAATTCGCAAATGGAATCGAGAGAGAGAGAGAGAGAGAGAGAGAGAGAGAGAGGGTCACCGATGTTCTCGACCCTAGCTCCTCTCTCCCTCCCCTGCCTATTTCTCGCGGGCTTGCGGCTACTGCGACATGTTCGGTTCAACTCGGACTACCAATTCTCACGGTATTCGGAAGTCGCTTTCGGCCGACTTTTCCCTCGTGTACTCGCTGCAGACAGATACGTCTCCGTGAATTGAAATTCCATGCTGCCACAACTTTACCGTGATTTTGCTCCCTTTTCTCTATAACCGACGTACCTATCGCATACCAAAACCACAAACGAAAACTTGTTGCCAAGGTGAATGTAAACGCGAAGAGTAAAATCTTTTTCTAGAATGTGTCCTCTTTCGCAACCGTGGTTCTCTTCGGTGTGTATTGAACCGAGCCAAGCACCGTGGCAACGGTTGCCGAAGGTATACGTGGGGCTTTCGGCTTTGAACTTTTCACTCTTGGTCGGCTTTTCGTTGAAAGCTTTCAAAGTGGCCACTTCGCCGACTAACTAATTCGCCATCATCAGAATGATCTCGCGAATAACGTCAGTAAGATGATATTTTTAATATGTATACATAGATATATCGCTGAGCAATTTTATTTACGGCTCGTGAATTAGTTATACACGATCCGTTTGAAGTTTGTTACAACGATCGGAAGGTGCTATCGGCCGAATCTCGTCCCCATGCTGATCGAACTGCGAATTTAAGCACGAACTCGAAGCGGTATTTCCCAAGGGTCGAGACCTACAATGGGGCGAAAATTCGAAAGATCGATCAGAAATAACCACAAACAGGATTTACCGCGGATAGGCGTCGGCAAGCTGGGTCTTAGAAGAAAGATCTACAGATATAATTTATCATACGCGTTTTGTCCACAAAGCCCGGCCATCGCGTTTTCTTTTTTATTTTACTGAAAATGTGTTGCCCGTGGTATCTTGCATTATAATAAACACGTTTCTTGGAAGGGAGACGGAAAACGTGGTATTTCCAAGAAAGTTATTGGAAAGATTTGGAGCTTCACGTTCTCTCTTCGTGCAAAGCCTTTTCGAGCAGGATCAAGAGGTGATGCACGTGGAAAGGAGTCGGAGAGGAAAAAGGGCTCCTCTCTTTTCCCCTTTGTTTCTCCTCTCTTTCTTTTACTCATTTCTCTTTTCTCCGTCTCTCCTTGTCGCACACTTCATCTCTGTTCCTATCCCTTATTCGCAGCACCACGGTTACGAGGACGTAGAAAAGAGGGCTCAACGTCGCGCGTAGAACGGCGAGGTCGAAGATAAGGTAGGTCAGGTGGGGCCACCAGCAACCCTCGGGGCTGTCGGGGTATCACACCGAGATGGTATCGATTCGATCGTGTGTCATGAGAATATCGGCCCTCCGGTCTCGAGCTATTGTATTCTATAATTTTGGTCGAAAGGGGAAAGTTTTTCGATTTTGCCGCATGTCGACAAACTTTGTTGTCACAGCCTTAGCCCGTTCGTACAAACGCACGTGAATAACACATTATTTAAACGGATAGGGTGCTCCAAAACTCGCGATCGTGATTTATCGAGAAATTGGAGACGCTCCTGCTCTCATGATTCACGTAGCGTTTCGCACGCAACGAGAACCTAGCGTGAAAGCAGAGCGAAGCATCAATAACGAGCGTTCATTTTTTCACCTAAACTCCTTCCGACCTTCGCTGTTTTTGCACTGACGAGATATATTTCTTTGACTGTTTCACCGAACTCATCCCCTTACGAAAGCTTCTACTTCGACGTATGACTTATAGCTGTCCAACATTTTTATTTCGCGATCCATCACCGGGATGAAATTTCACAAACTTCTCTAGATTCCTGCTGGGCGCAGTATCCAGAGATTTATGTCTTAGTGCTTCTGCGGCCGTCAAAGCATATACTGTCGAACTTGTCGTGACGCAACTTGAGCGATGCTCTTCTTCCTTCTCTCTTTCTTCTTTTGTTCGAAACCGTCTAAACTTTCCTCTGTTACTAACTTCTCTGTTTCTCGTCCTTAGTTTTCTTCGTTATTAACTTCCTTCGACGAGACTGATAGTGTAGATATCTTCCTCTATCGCCTACCTCTCCTTCTGATTTTCAACTATACGCAAGCGAATTTCCTCTGTCTATATACGTGCGACAAATATACCACAATCTCTTGTATTTTCAACAAACTATTTTCCTTTCGCATTGTATATCGAACTTGTAACTATAGATTCCCTAGAAACAGCGTATTCATCCTTTTTTCGGATCCTTTTGTCATCACTGTACGCACTGACAAAGCTTCTCCATGAGGAAGTCAAAGTTGAAAAAGCCACTTTATATCGAAGCGAGCGTTCAGAACAGGAAAAGTTATAATTTACAGCTTGTGCACCATTTTTTCATCGCATTGTGCGATTACAATCGCGTTTTTACAAAATCCGTTCGTTTACGAAAAATCACGTATAGAGCATTGCCTATTCGCGATTGCCTTTAAATACTCCTGGGAGCATTAGTTGATTAAAAATCGTATTTTTCCGTAGGTATGTACAAATTCACATGCGCATACCGCATCGTTGCTGATGCAACCTTTTCATTGTTGCATGCATACGACCCAAGCGAATTAAATTGGATTTGTATCATATCCCACAAACGTTGTACGTTTCGGTGGCTTTTGTTCCACCCTATATGGAGCTGCTCTCGATTTCCTGTCAACCGAGACTCAGACCCCTGAGTCGACGAAAATGTACGAAAAAAATGGCGAAGGTGTACGTGTTTCGCAAACGGATGTACCACTGTTTGTATGTGTCTGTATGCGCGCATGTATGTGTGTGTGTGATGCTATAGCAAGGGAGGCGTCATGTCTCTGGAGTGAAGCTGGAAAATTAATAAAACCGTTTCGCCTCGACAGCAGGACCAGTCGTTAATTGTGCGAAACGAAGGCTTCTCCTCACACCCCGTGTTTCCTCGTTACCCCATTTCATTCTACCATATATATACCTAGATATGTGCATGAATACACACACAGGTACATACCACAGTTACAGAGCCAGCAGGAAAAGTTGAACGCGGTGGTCCCGGTCGGTGTTTAAATCCGCTACAAACGAGGCATTTAACGATGGAAATAGGCGCCTCATCGTGGCAAAAGCCAAATCAAATATAATTCTGTGTATGTAGAAAATACGTAGGAGAGTTCGTAGATACGTTTCTTAGACGTTCTTCTTGAATTTTTAATCGTAGACTTATAATAGATAGTAAATAACAAATAAAAGTACAGATCGTCTTCCGTTTTATTTTTAGCATAAACGTCTAACGTCGATCAAATATTGATGACGAGAACAAGGAGCATCGAAGATGGCATCGTAAAGTACGCATCTAATATCGTAAAGATACGAACGTCCAGTAAAAGCAACCATTCCTTGCAAATCGCGCGCTCTCTCTCTCTCTCTCTCTCTCTCTCGTTCTCTTTTGTCCTTAATGTATTTTTGACATTCGTTCATCCTCTCGTCTATTCACTCGGTTCACGTTTTTATTTGTTTGCACGAGAATAATTTCGGATATTCCACGGTGATGGAGATTGATATAGAAAAATATATCTGTCCGAGTGGCATTTAATGTTTACCATGACTCAAACAGTGGGGTTCGCCGCTTTGTTGTCCGCAATATTTCCCGAAGCTGCTGCTATTGTCGGTATATATATATACGACGAGGGAGCTCGATATTTTTAATAAATTCCCCCAACAGAGTTGCGAGCTTTTTTCAATTTAGGTAAAAAAAACTTTTCTCTGTCGGAAGTTTGTTTTTTTTTAAGCAACTTGCGACGGGTGTATGCGATTATTATTATCGTTCTCCTCGTTAAAATAATGTCAATCGATCAACTATTTTAGTATGGATAACGTTGGAGCTTGTCGAGTGAGGCTGTGCGCATATATGTTTCGTTCGCACGAAACTTCGATTTTTCACGAAACCCCCGGAGGTAGGTAGCTTTTTGCACCGTTTTATCACGCAAACTCAACCACGGCAACGAAATTTCCACTATCAAGCTAACTTTTGCTCAACGAACCCCTAGCTGTATACGTGTGCGTTTATTTGCGTTTCCCTCCGGTTGAATCCATCGCGTGCGCTTGTTGGCTTGAAAAAATTGTTAACGCTCCATTCGGTGTAATAAAGGTAAATAAAACAGTCGAAAGGTCAGTGTGTAAAATATGAGAAGGATAAGAGAGGAAGAACAAGAAGAAGTGGTAAGGGTAAGGGAGCGCTTCGATCTGCTGAACGCCCGATGACAGCAAGAAAGCTTTTCAGCAAAGACCTTCCAGCAACCCCTCAGTCTTCGTTCTCTTTCATTCTCGCACACCCTATTATACTTGTCTTGTTTCTTCGCTCTGTCTTCAGTATTTATTTAACTCGAGCGGTCCAAACGGGTCGGTTGCAGTCACTAAACACGATCTCCTGGCGGAAGAACCCGGAACAGGCATACGGAAACGTGTACTTATATGTCCGTTGCTTCGGGCGTTTCTTGAAAATGTTGCAAGTCAAAACGAACCTGTTGACTGAAACTACTCGAGTATACTTCTTTGCGTATTGAAAAACAGATAAAAAAAAGTGTAACATTACAAAACAAACTCATTAAATGAGGAGAGATAAATAAATTCTTATAATTCCGCTGGACTTAGTGAACTGGATTAAGTTAATTATTCGGAAAACGCTCGCAACGAGTATCAACAACTCCTCGGGGACACTTTTTTCCCTTGGAAGAATGAGAAAATGCATTCTCTCCGGCAGGTATGCGCTCTTTGGACGATGCGAAATTCAAGTCTTTGTAAGTGTACGCCCCATAAAACGTGATATATTGTTAGGGCGAGTTTACCAGACTGTGAATTACTGCAGTTATTACTGTAACATGAATTCGAATGAAAGTTTACACAGTATCCCATTTCAAACAAACCAGTGAAACTATCTTCCAATAAATCGTTCTGGTCGGAAATTGTTTCAGAAAAAAAGTTATCTAGCCTCGAGGTTGTGTCGCCAGATTTTTTAATCGAGGTTCAAACGTCACTCAAAGCTCGTATTCGCTTTTTTAAATACTTTTTTTTGTAGGTAAACTAATAAAATAAAAGTTGATTGTAACTATTATTGCAACGTCATCAAATCATTTCAATCGATTTTCCAGCTTCGTTCAATCTTTCCCCGGATTCAATGGAGAATTGACAAGTTATCGTTGGAGACTTCCTCGACTTTCTTTCTAACATCCCCTAACATTCTATCCACGTTTCTCAATCCCTCGTGTTCGCGATAAATGACTACGAGATATATATTCAACAGGTAACTTACTGTCGATTACGTTTGATTCAGCCCCTTCAAATCGACTTTTTCACCTCGTGTATGTACATGTCACCGGTGCGCGCAAATTCATTCGATTCGAAAAACGCCCCTCGTGTTCTCGTCGCGTATTCTCTCATTCCTTTCGTATAAGGCTTATGGTAAGCTTATAGTCGTCTGATGCATTCCAACGTGAAATTTATCGCAAAGTACGGGAGACAGTAGATAAAGTATAGATTTTATCAGAGCACGAACGCGTAAGCGAAAATAACGCGCGTCAGCATCGAGTGAGAGAAAAATAGCGAGATCACGTATACGGACGAACGAATTGGCGTGGGCTATGAATGAGCAGCGGAAAATAAGTGTCGTTTTCGCGGGTAAATAAATAATTATATACCGGGTGGCCAACATAACTCTTAACAGCTGAATATTTCGGAAACTATTTGTCCAATCAAAAAGTTGTTCATGAGAAAGTTTTATGCTTTCGAGGAGCCTTTCTAACTATAAAAATATTAAGTTACTCCATGCCCCCCTTTATGGGGGGCGGGGGTAACTTTACAATTTTAAACGGGACCCCCTATAAAGTGTTAGATGGTTGGATTCTACGGGAAAAAACAAATAAATTTTATTCGAAACATTTTTTTGTTACATGTGATTTTTTGTCAGATAGGGGGTTCCGTTTGAAATTGTAAAGTTACCCCCTGCCCCCTATAAAGGAGGGCAGGGAGTAACTTCATATTTTTGTAGTTAGAAAGGCCCCTCGAAAGCATAAAACTTTCTCATGAATAACTTTTTGATTGGACAAATAGTTTCCGAAATATTCAGCTGTTAAGAGTTATGTGGGCCACCCTGTATATGTACTGCAACGTTTCACTGAAAAAGAAGAATATTTTTTAAGAATGAAACTAAGATTTCAGTTAGTGTTATTTATTCTCTTTTTAGAACGTTGAAAATTCGAAGACAGGTTCGACTGAATATTTTCGGAAGGAAGTAATCCGTTGTTTGCTTCCTTGCTCGCGTGAGGAAGGAATTATCTTTCCCGATGATGGGAAGAAGATTGAAAATGGAAAGACAAGACTATTGTACGTGAGGTCTGACAGCCTTTATCCGCCGTGACAATAGCAATTTCATATCATCTCCAATTTCAAAGAGACAGAGACGAGACTGAAGTTCGAGGACGGTATGATCATTAGTCAAGCTTCAGGATGTGATTCGTATTTATGGGGATGGATTGAGTATGAAGATTGTGAAAAACGCGACAAAACGGCTGTGGTATCATCAATTTAACTCAGCTAAAAAGTTTAATTAGTTAACACGATTTATGAAATTGACTTGAAATGAATTATTATCTATTTTCCTTAGAGCGTGAATTGATTTAACACGAAACACGAGTCTGATCGATTAATAGAGCTTATTCAAGATGAACGAGGCTCCCGAAATGCGACATACCGTGTACTCATCGCACAGCAACGCTTTACCCGCTGAATAATTAATAAATTATCTCTTTATGCTTTATAGTTTCTCTCAAGCTTACTCGTTTATTTTGATGACTGCATAATACTGTCGACGCTATGGGATAAACGTTAAAAACATCAAGCCGAGGGTCACCGCTGAAATTAGTTATACAATTAATTATTGCGTTATATAATAGTTCCAGACAATCGTTAACATGCGAGAAAGCGTATTATTTTTGTCCAGGTGAAAAACACGTGTTCTTCATACTCATTGTCAATTTTCTCAATATTCTGAGTTATTTTCGTATCAACCCCTTCGGCATGTACGAACTGTATTTGCTCGCTTCCTTTCATGTGAACATCCTCTGCGCTCTTTGAAATGGTTAAGGAGTGCATTGAATACTTTGGAAAGGTCGAAGAGACTTTGACATGAAAAGTGTGTCAATTGGCAGAGCAAAAGAAAAAGAATGTTCAATCGAGGCTGATTTACTCAAGTACGAGTGAACTGAGAATTCAGTGATGTGCATGGACTACACGAAATTGATCGAATGTACCCAGGCAATATCGAAAAGTTCGACAGTAAGGATAGGGGCAAGAAGAATTAAATTTGATACGACGTAATAATTCTCGATTAACTTTGGCACTTAAGTATCAGCCCTGAGTGCACATCATGTTGAGAGATTTTTAGGTTATATTGCGTCACTTTAACCCAGTTTTTCCTCTCAATTTCAAATTTTGATTGATCCGTCAACGTCTTCACTGTTATAAGGCGCGCATTATCGTTTTTCGATTCAGCGTGAGATAGCCCCCTCTCTCGCTCTTTCCTTTCTCCCCTTCTTCTTTCACTCTTTTCTCTCTCTCTCTCTCTCTCTCTCTGTCTCTCTCTCTCTCTCTCGAGCTATTAAACCTCGACGTTAGTCGGTATTGTCGCAGTTCTGCTCTCGTCCCTTCGCCTGGTCGGTCCGCAGAAACGGGTATGTGTACCGATTCACCCCCTATATGTATATATATACACACATACACAGACAGTTCGATCCTTTTCGCTCCATCGCCTTGTTCGTTTTTTCAACCTTATCGCCAAGGCAGTCTATAGTCCAGGTTTAACGCGAAGCTTCCATAACCTTACACGAACGGGGGCAAATATGCGGGCGTCTCGACGTCGGCCTTCCCTCTTATATATCAGTACCTGTCGACGAGCTGCTGATGTCGGCGAATGGAGAAGGATAGAGAAG
>JAPYZT010000967.1:0-29207 GCA_030522965.1 Tryphoninae sp. A BG-2022a
GAGGGGGGGAGAGGGAGAGGGAGAGAGAGAGAGAGAGAGAGAGAGAGAGAGAGAGAGAGAGAGAGAGAGAGAGAGAGAGAGAGAGAGAGAGTAGAGCGAAGAAGAACGATCTTCGAGCACGTGAAAATACATTGCACGTTGGTGGAATGACGAGCTCGTTTTTTTTCGGACTTACTCTTATGTCGCAGGAGAGAAACACACGTGACCATCAAACGACCTCGACCCGCGAGGAGAGACGTCCGTTTGAGCGAGGCAAGCGTTTCGTTTCGGGCCGTTTGCCTCATTTTTTCGAATTTTTATTATTATTATTATCATGGTCGTTATTATTATTTATATTGTTTCTCGCCTCGTACGATACGCAAAAAGAAATGAAAAAAACACGTTGTCGGTGTTGCATCGCGTACGGGTATTTACGAATGCGAAAGAATAAGTTTTTAGCACGTTGCACCGGTGCATTGTTCGGTTATTATATTATGGAATTGGTCAAAGCGAGCGGAAAAAATATTGTGGCGATTATAGAGGGCGACCCACGCAGCCGAGCGGTCCGGTTCTACCCAGCCACCGATCGTGTAACGCGACGGGACGCGCCGGCCGCGTCCCTGACTCAATGGCGCCGAGAGGGCGACACATCTCGTTGTCGACGGCGTCGCGGTGAAAGTTTGTAAATCAAATATTTTTTTCGCGGAGGTTATCCCCCTTCGAGCAATCGCGATGAGTAACTTACGCTAATTCATGAAGAAAAAAAATTACCTATTGTCATTTACAAAACTTGCTGAAGCATGGAATAATGAAGGAGAAGCTTGGATATACAACGGCAATGCAACGTGGAACGGAAAAAGAAAAAAAAAGGAGCGTGAGTAATTCACGCTTTTAATAACAATGCTAATAAAACGTTCGAGGTAAGCCTTTGTATAAAATCGTACCGACGACTTCCGCCTGCCTGGTTTTTACATCACAGTCTCCATTCGTTTCCCACCTTACGGTACCATTTCACTCGCCTTATTTGCATGCCTACTACCATAATCGCGAAAGGGCAGAGCTTGGCTTTACAGTGACGAGTTTCGACCGCCGGAAATTTGCGCTAGGGGCTAATGTATATATATAAATATATATGTATATATATATATATATATATATATATATATATATATATTATATACTTGTGTGCGTAAAGTACCTATTACACGGTGGAGTAACTAGAGGCAAACGTGCCCGTTCTGGCCCGAAGTGAAAGTTGCGATATTAATGGGCTTCCTTCGCCGGGGCGAACTCGCAGAGATGTTTTCGAGATACGCTATATATATATACACATATATACATATATACATACATATATATAATTACAAACGCGAAGGAACGACTCTAGGCCACGGGGGTACACCGAGAGCGGACGCTGAATCGACCTTGATCGCGCAAACGAGCCTCCGAATGCGAAAACGCGCGTTTTTGGGAGCAACATATGTGCCCGTTTGTGTGTGTTTGTAACTCCAGGCTCCTCGCTCTCTCTCTCTATCTCTCTTCGCTTGGTGATTCCTCGTCAACGGCTGTATACATATACAGATAGAAAAAGATATCTCTCCACCGTAGGCTGGATGTAACCCACCTACAATTATCTCTTGATTTATCGTTGATATATACCACAGCGTAACAATAATTCATCGTTCGGGTATATTATCATACCTTTTATTATACCAGCTGAAGCATGGAATTCCGAGATGTTGAATGCTGCATAAGGTCGACAACGTCCGCAGCGGGGGGAGAGTTGAGAAACGGCACAGCTGACCCACCTATAACTATATAGAATCTCGTTTATATGTATGTATATATATCCTATATTTGCAATAGTTGGCAATAAAGTTGGCGCACGTTTCGAGTTAGATTCTTTACGAGTCGGCGTATCCAATCGTACAGAACAAGAAACGGAAAGTATACCGGGATCCTAGGACCGTTGACAAGAAAATGTTTTGTTTAACCCCAAAGTATGTAAACGTTGCCTTCTTTCTTTCTCTCTCCGGATCTCCCTAATCGTATAAACGATAGCATTAGTTACTCTGAAAGCAGAAAGGAAAAGAATTAAAAAAAAAGGAACGACCACAGTAGGCCGACAAAGTGTCCGCCTCCGTCGAAGTTCGCCTCGTTCGCTGCGGAGAAGTGAAAGTCTCTGCGAGAGAGAACCGTGGCGGCTGTACAGAAAACTTCGGGACAGGTTTACGTCTGTGTGACCCGGCATGCTTCACTTTATCCTACGTACTTTGTCCATACGTATTTATATATATATATATATATATATATATCGTATACACATATCTGTGTTTTTGCAATACAAGAAGCCAACACCGAGCGTCGAAAAATTCCACAGACTTTGCTCACTGAAATCAGTAAAGAAAGATGATTACCCCCTAATGTCCAACTAGTTTATCTATGAATGTATCATATACACATATATATATACTCACAAGTTATATGTTTGTAGCGTGATCTACGATGATTGAGAGATAATTATAGGAACGTCTCGTTCATCCATCTCAATGGCTTTGAATGACTTAATGAATCAGCGAAAATAATAAAGTCAGCTTGAGGATCATGAGAAATCATCAAACCCGTTTTTACGTATATTTGTATATACACGTATAAGCGTATATATACATATATATAGATCCAAGCCTCCCGCCATCACGTGTCCAGCATAGTCGTGTTCCTATGATTGAGAAAGACGATGAGTCAGATAGGAGATTATTCGCATTATTGAGACAGGCAGTTCCTATCGATTTATACATAACATACACATATGTATATATATATATATATATATGTTATGAATATATAGATATAGAAAATAATATGGGATATGTGTGGGATACGAGGTATACATAACCTATACCTCGATGACATGTAACACATAACGGAGGCTATACACACCATGAGAGTATCACGCAATGCAGGAGCTCGTAGACGCAATCGACCTTGATCGTACACACAACATGCCGAATACGAAAACTGTCGATAATATAACCGGGGAAACGCGAGAAGTAGTCCGGCTGCTACTGGCTATCGTGCTGGTTGTGTGAGTATTACTTACTCTCTCGATCAGCAGGTCAGGCTTGATTTCGAGACGGGGACAAAGACGTCGTCAATATCATGTCTCCCTGTTGTGACGCCAATAACTAGTTTAGCCGGCTTTGCGGTTTTTTTCCCCATCGAATCTTTCTCCATAATACAGGTCTTGTATCGTTGCTCGACTTACGTAGACTGTGTATTATTACGCGTACCGAAACAAAGTTGTCGTAGCGCGCGCCATCTATGTGCGACTCCTTGAACCTTGTCCTCGTGCGACGGTTAGTAGGAGGAACGTGATCTTCCTTATCACGCGTGGCGCCTTATTTTGAATATACAAATTGAAATTTATAAGTAAAGCTTTGTGATTATTAGGGTCCTAAGGGCGATACAATTTCACCACAGAGGATGTATTAAGGTTTTTAATAAATTAGTTTTCAATTAACTCACTCTGGTCTATCCGGTACATTGATTATGGTATTTTTCCTTGTCCTTATGCGACCGTTGGTAGTAGAAACGTGATCTTCCTTATCACGTGTGGGGCCTTATTTTGAATATACAAATTACAATTTATAAGAAAAGTTTTGTGATTATTAGGGTCCTAAGGGCGATACAATTTCGGTACAGAGGATGTATTAAGATTTTTAATAAATTAGTTTTGAATTAACTCACTCTGATCTATCCGGTACTTTGATTATATTTTTCTTTGTAGTCTCAAGATGAGCAGAGGATGCCAGGATGGTGACGATGTTCGCGAGTGTTGTTGAACGAGCCAGGAGAGAGGAAGGAACATGCCGCGATGGCTACTCGCCCTTGATGAACCAGGATCCGATCCATGCGTTGTATACTACGGATAACAGTATATAGCGTTAAAAACGAGAACGGGTGAGGTGTACGAGAGTGAAGTTTCTTACCGACCGGCCTCTTATGAGGTGATGCGACAACTTGGTGATAAAACTGTAACGAGCAGCGACGGTGGACCGGCAATCGTCCTGGGTCGACAGCAATTTCATTCCGATTGCCCGGGCTTCAACGAATGGTGAGGAAGTAATCCCTAAAAAAAAGTACTTTAATAGAGAGAATCAATAAAGTGTAATAGGAACACGTTTTATACATCCACGCGATGCAGGATAGATCCGTCAACGGATGTCACGGACACGGAAGTATCTCACCTCGTGAATAATCCGGCTACGACGACATCCTTGAAAAATAATTCGAAGAGATGCTGCAAAAGTTCGACGAGTTCGGGCTATTCGAGCCACTCGCCGCCACTATCGGCGGGTTCTTATTATTCCACTTGTTATCCAACACCTGGTATTTCACGGAATTCCTCGCTTCCTCATCATCATCATCATCATCATCACCATCATCATCACGCAAACCGTGCTTCAAGAACTCAGAATCAACAGACCATCGGTCCACCGGGTCTCGCTGTCATTCACGAGACCGAGACGATACCAAGACCCATATGGCCTTGTATGGCGGACGATTTGGAGGATATTCGCAGTCACGAAATGATAGATTGCCAAGTGGCGGGTACTCATGGTGTCGGTGGTTCGATACACTGCAAACGGAGTGTGTACACTTGCTGCGATTATTGCTGTTCCTCGTACGCGTATCGTGATACTTACGAGGCGACGACAGCTTCCACAGCGAGGGAGGTACTCCTCGAGCTGTCAAGAACTTTGAATTCCGTCATCGAGGCAGAGACAGATCTCACCGCTGAGGAAATACTACGAGATATATCCATAACCGTTGCCCGTGGCATTAATCAGCCAAAGGAGACAGCTGGGATATGCGAGGACTATACGTATCGTCTGTCGTCATCATCCTCGAGTGCTGGAGGTAAAGAATCATCCGTTGGGGTCAACCCGGTCAATCTCAGAGTGTACGGGAAACCCAAGTGGCTTCACGTACCTGCCTCATCAAGATCCTCGTCTCATTGTCCTTACGAGGGTAAAACTCTGCTGACAGCGGTACAGAAAGCTTTCCGAACTATACCAGCTTTCGGGGATACCGCTAGTGTCGAAGCTCAACGAAAAAGTGGCGATATCGCACCATCTGTGTTCCTCGTTCCTCAAGCAAATTCCATTTACCCCAACAGCACTTTGAGCGCTTATCGAGACAACGTCTCGAAAGTGGCAGACTGCAATGAAAAACAGAATGTTGGATCAAGAGTCTTTGGTTCCAGACTCGAAAGGAATACACCGATCGGAAGATTGAACGTGCGCCCAAGCGAGAACTGCGGGGACAAGTGTCCCGCGGGAGAACCCGTTTACTCGACGGTGCGTGATGAACGTGTATATATACCTGTATATCCGTGTGTGTGTATGTCCACATACGAATAGTAAAAATAAAAAGTTGTCACTATGTTTCAGCAGCTCGATGGCAGCGATGAGAGTTCATCGTATGGCGCAATCGGCGAATTAACAGCCAAGTCTGGCTGGAATGATAGTTCCAAGGTATTCGACCGCCACCTCGACTTTACGTTGGATGGGAATCGTGCTGAAAGATTAGGCCGAGCGATTGCCAAAGCCAAACGAAAGCGCCAATGGTGTCGAGGGCTAACAGCTATCCTGGGGCTAGTCTTCTTCATTTTAAGCGTAGTCGTCGTCTCCTTATCTGTTACTAGAGGACGTAAAGTATTTGGGAGTATGTGAGAATGGAGAAACATTTGAACAACGAAAAAATTCACAAAATACCATACATCTATGCGATAGCATTTGTCGCTTCGAACTTTACGATTCATTATTACTATTAATATTATTAACTATTAACTATTATCGTTAGGCATACCTGTGCGCTTGTATCGGACTCGAGATGCTCGGGTGCTCGCACATATTTCTCCAGTACCTTATTATCATTATTATCGGATAAGACGTGCAGGACCAATTCTTATGGAAATAAGTGGCGTTCTGCAAAGCAATATAATGGCTGTGACCATGACGATTCCATTTTATTATATATATTAGCGTGGAGAACGTGTACTATATATCGCAATTGCAGCATTAAATCATAAAAGAAGAAATACGAATTAACGTACCTCTCTCTCCTCTTCGATACATTCACCATCATCTTCGATATCACGTCCGAATACTCTGTCGATGCCCCAGAACAAAACACTCGCGAAATTGTAGGTTATAAACAACTGTGATAATGAAACGCCCAAGAAACTAACCAAACTAACGAGAGAAATGGCACTGCGTGCGCCATCTGCCGACTAACCTGAACTACACCAACGAGAACCTCAATCGGGTGAAAAGTGCTCGAGGATACATGACATATCTGTGTTGGTATGTATAACCTCGAAATATCCGATGACTTTGTGAAACATTATACATGATTTTTTTATTTAGGAAACAAATTCGCTGTTCTTTCGTTCATAAAACCAAGAAAAAATGGTGTGCTTACCCTGCGTCGCAGTTCCAATACTACTTCTGTTCTGGAGATTTTTAATACAACCTCTCATCATGAAGTTGTGGCAATACAGGATGAAGGACAAGCCGGAAGGAGAACGGGAGCAACCACCGGAGTTGGTGAAAAAATGTGAAAACGGCGTTTGCACGCTCGGGTGGAACAAAACTCAGAAAACTGACAAAGTCGAATGATAAGTTTGATTTTAAAATATCCCTCAAATCACATTTCACTCGAGTTTCGCCCTTCGATTCTGGTAGTTTACCTGAAATCGATACAAGTATACTGTACACAGACCCAAGAATGGTATTGCAAGTGTGGAATTCCAAAGTATTTTACATCACCATTCCAAAAATTAATTTACGAGATAAAAAAAAACAATGATTTTATAGAATGATTCGAAAATTATTGAACATAGCCCTTGGCGTGCTAGAAACAACTCCGAGAGCTGTAACCAAATAAATGTATGCGTAAACTATCATAGTCGTTGATATTGGTTTGTCAAAGCGTGTTTAAAAATGGTGTTTTATTCAATAAAAGTTAACCAGTTTTAGAGGATCAATTTTATCAGCGATGCATTAACCAGGTAGCAGAGTTTCACTAATGTAAAAAAAAGGTCCATTCGTTTTCGCCACGTTCTCATTTTCATATTGATCTTACACATATAAGTTTTAGTTTCTTTGGATCTGTTCAACATATATTGTTGATCAAGAACACTAAGAATTATACATGTAAGACCGTTTGAAAAAAGATTCTTGTATAGGAGTGTACAAAAAATGATCTTGAAATTCGCCCGAGGTGTAAAAAAAAACTTTTATACATAGTCCCGCGATGCTCGAACGGCACGTCTTCCTTCTCTTTGCAATCCTAATGAACATTTTTTAGTTCAACCTCAAATATGAGAGTACTGTTGCCTGGAATCGTTGGGGGAGAGCCTGCTGCGCCATACCTTTTGAAAAACAAGAAACAACTTTTTCAGCATCGACCATGAACAACAAACGAGAGAAAGAAATTTATATTTTTATATACTTACGCCATCTTTGGAGGTATCGTGATTCGTCTTTTGCCACCGATCTTCATACCAGCCAGACCGACGTCCCATCCTTTGATCACTTCTCCCTTCCCAAGGCGGAATTTGAAACCATCGCCTTGCATTGTGCTATCGAATTTTTTACCATTTTGCAGTCTACCCACGTAATAAACGGAAACGAATTTTCCTGGTTTCGCAACATTTCCAGTTCCCACCTTTACCTCTTCTACGACTACACCACCTTCGACAACTTTTTTCTTTTGGGGTTGTTGGGCATTATTCTGTTGCTTCTGGTCTGTTCCTGCTGCGCCTTTGCTTTTTTTCTGTTGCTGTTTTGGCTGTTCCTGTTTTGCGTCTTTTCCATTTGCTAACTTTTGTTTGTCTTGTTTTCTGTTCTGTTGCTGCTGCTGTTGTTGCTCTTTCTGTTTGTTTTTCTTCTGTTGTGGTTTAACCTCGACCTCCTCTTCCTCGTCTTCGCTTTCTTCTTCCTCTTCACCATCTTCCTCATCCTCTTCATCAACATCGTCAGAATCATCTTCATCGCCTTCGATCTCTTCCCCATTCGCTGCATTCTCATCATCAATGTCATTCTCATCTTCATCATCATCGTCGTCATCATCTTCTTCCGAAGATTCCTCCTCTTTTAATGCCGCTTTCAATCTTTTTGTATTTTTAACATTTTTGGGTGAATCCTGTGCTTTCCTTTTTGCCTGTTGGGCCATTATTTTTCCCATTGCTTCCTCGTCCTCCTCTTCTTCATCTTCCTCCAACTCGTCTAGATCCAGATCTTCCTCGGGTATCAGATAACCCGTTAAGTGAACGTGACCACGACCGTTGGATGTAAAAGCTATTTTGGTGCCCTCTTGGAAATTAAGATCTAGCGGTACTTGCCAGTGAGTACTTTTTTTGAGACTGCACAATAAATAATTGCAATCGTCGTAGTATAGCATTACTTGAACAATATCGTCACCTGCAATAACACATGTGTTAGAGATGCATCCATCCAATGTTGTCTTATACAGGAAACATCGCTTCTTTTAATTCAAGGAACCAAAGTATGCGTGTGACATACATACTGATAATTTCTTAACTCCAGAGACCATATATCTCCTCAATTCTATCGACCACGAGGTCGTAAAAACTTACCGGCGGTTGCTGCATCAAGACTCGCCATCGACACGTGGAATGATTTTTCAACGGTTTGGGTGTACCGTTGGTTCGGTTCCATAATCAGTCCTACCGAATAAACAATGGGAAATCATTGCCTCGTCATAAATACACAATATTCAAGCGATGTGTTCGAACGAAAAAGAGCATTTTTATACGACCGCATGGCGACGCCATTCTTGTCGTACGCGTCGTTCGCAACACTAATGATTTGCAGTTTACAATTCAAAATTTATAACAATCGCAATTCACTCACCCCAAAACATCGTGACTGTTTGTTTGTTGTTGACTGTTTATAAAGAAATTATGTATTATTTATCAAAATTATCTTTCTTTCGCAAGATACAACTTCTCCGGCTAAGCAACGGTTTCTGTTGCGGTCTCGCGCCAACTTGTGCAACCGTTTAACCGAACGCCAGAAAATACGGTGTTCGAAAAATACTAGAAACGCACACACTTCCGTTTTATGACAACGGTAATGCTCGAAAGTGGCGCGGATGTCGCTAGCAGTAACGTCGATCTTAGCGACATCTCGCGGTTGTTCGGACAATGTCACGTGATCTTTTTTCAAACCTCCTACAAAACCGTTGCCCTTCTACAATCCTTCTTTATTACCATCGGACGATTTGGATCACTGTTGGTTTGGGTGTATCTAAAAAGGGGCTACGGGTTCGGATCCTCGGTAGTTTAAAACGTTACAAGTGCATGTCACACGATTGTTACGTGTCCGAATTCTTGGAATGTAATTTTTATACCTCGTTCAACGGACGGAGCAAGAGCGACCACATTTTTCGATGTAACAATGGTGCAAAGTACGTTCAGCAATTTCACCCTCAGACGTTTACACGAGTTTATTCGAGTGTAACAAAAAGAGAAAGACGCGTATAGTTATAGATACGTGTTTGTGTATCGTGCATGATACATACGACTGGTAGCAGTTTCAAGAGTTTTCGGATATGATAAGCTGTGAAATCAAATTGTACGCATTATCGTCTCGATTAATCTGACATTTTAAAGTGGGCGTAATGATTATGCATTGACTCCTGTCACATCTGTTTCCGCGATAAATGCGCACGTTGCCTTTGCGAAATCGCAGTCTTTATCAGTTCGGTACGCAATTACACGGATGTGCTACCAGTCGAGTATCGTTTGCACGTGTGTGTGTACCTATGACGTTCGCACGTTTGTGCATAAGTATCGTGACGTTTAGTGTCAGGCAGCGCACGCTCGTGTCAATAATAATAACATACCTTTGACTTTATCGTTTTGGGATACTAAAATCTGCTTTGTCAATCTTGATACTTTCAGAAATGCCTATTCCAACCAGATCCGCTCCTAGACCACCATCGAATTTTGGGGCTCAAAATAATACGGCATGGAGCAACAAGTGAGTTTTTTTTTTGGATAGGAAGAAAGTTCTTTATGTTCGCAACAAGATATTTGGTAGGCGAATTGTAACTTTTAGACACGCTTAAACTATCTACTAAGTTGTGATGTTACATTCCACAATAGAAATCAATGGTGTGTGTAGTTTTAAAGTTAATGTTATTTGTTGTATCAACATAGCAATCCTTTTGGATCTACATCGACGATGCAACCGATACAAAAGAAGAAACCTCCGCCACGTCCGCCACCTCCTAAATTTCGAAAAGATCTAAGACAGGATGATAAATCAAAGAAGCCTGTGAGTATCATAGTTCTAAGAAGTCCATACCTTTTATAATATAAGTTTGTATTGTTCGAAGGCGAGACCAACGGAACTTTTAAATAACCTGTTTGGAAGAAAAACCCAACAAAAGCAGGACAGTCTCAATATAGGTTTATCGAGCAATCGTTTCCCAAATACGAGCTCTCAATCAAATAATCCTATGGACAGTGCTGTTTCTCTGATCGATTTGAGTCCTCCAGGATCGCCAACTTTTACAACGCGATCCAGTAGCGATGGTGTAAGCGTCGATAGTTTTGGCAGCGATGGCAATTCAAATCCATCGGTTTTTACCAGTAGTGGCAATACATCACAGACCGAGAGTGCCTTCGAGGATGATTTTGACTTTTTTGGGAGTCTGTCGAGCGCTAAAACGATGAGCCAAGATCCCTGGAAAATAACAAGTAGTCAAGATCCATTCTCACCATTATCATCGAGCGACAGTAATTCAACGACCAAAAAAATCGGAGATGCGCGTTTTTTTGCCTACAACGATATCGCTTCGTGTAGTCAAGCGACTTTTAATCCACCAGTGACGAACATCGTTCCATCGATGCCAACAATTATTCGTGCAAGACCTTCGAAGCCACCGGTTCCGAAGAGTCTTCACAGAAGTCTTGCTCCGATAGTCACTGACTTTAATGCTACAGCGACGTCTTCCTCTGCGTCCAACAGTAATAATGTGCCTTCTAGCGGGTCGTCAGGTATCTCATACAATACCGAGTGGCCCGCTACTTTTGATGACAACCCATCACCTCCAATGCCTACCATACCTCCACCGGCTCCACCTGCGGAATATTTAGAAGAAACGGAAAATCCTATAGTACGTATATGAAAATTTCTCCCAATTTATTCCCCTCGCTTTGATTAATTATAGAGATAATTCATGGAGATTTGGTTTACAGAAACAAACGAATGACAGTGCTCGGGGTATCGCTCTGTATAATTTCGAGGCTTCGCAGCCTGGTGATCTACCGCTTAAGCAAGGCGAGACTGTAACCTTGCTAAGAACGATAAATGACGACTGGCTCGAAGGTCAAGTAGGCAATCGTATTGGGATGTTTCCAGCTAATTTCATCAAGGTCGTAATACCTCTGCCTGGCCCTTGTAAGAATATTGTTAATGCGCTATATGCGTTTACAGGCGAGACTTGGGAAGACCTTCCATTCAAGGCGAGTCTCGTATATTATTGTATTATCATTCGTCTAAAGAAACAGCCTTATGTCCGGTTGTGATAATGCCGTTTAACTTTTCATGGCTTTGTCTTTTAGGAAGGAGCAAGGATAACAGTCCTATCGAGAATATCGGACGATTGGCTCTACGGAGAGTGTAGAGGCAAGAAAGGACAGTTTCCAGCCAATTACGTCGACAAAGTTCCCCAAGATTTACCAGGTTCATCGTAAAATCACAAACGGTGTGATCTGCTCCAAAAAAAAACAATATCAGTTTGAAGAACGGGAAATAGTATTTCTTTTCCCTGCATTCAACATGGGAGGAGCCACGAAGCGGGATTAACGACGATACTTTCACTTCTCGATATTTGATCATCGTCGTTCCACCATCCGAGCATAGATTGCTTCATTCGACATAGCGAGCGTGTTTTTTTGCTGTTAATTTATTACGAGCTGAGTAGGTTTTTTTTTCCATTTTGGTCGAGCGTTTAGTAAATTTTTTCAATAGAGAAAAAGATACATGAGACCGGCTCGAAGGCAAAATGTAAAAATTTAGATCAAGGATAACTTGGTGGAGGGAAGCGCCTGTAAGATTTTAACAAGAAAGCTAATACTCTCCTAAATTGTAACTATCATTCTGCATTCTAATTATGCTCATTGTTTTGTAAATTTCGTCACTCGTATTTCCAAATGCCTCAGAGTTCTTTACGAGGAAGCTATTTAATTACAAATGTACCTCGGATCAAAAGCACGATAGCACGATTCAGCCAAGCGAAAAGCAACTATGCTTTCTTTTATAGAATTTTTGCGCTTCGCCATAGCAAATGGTTTTGTACATTACGCGTAAAGGACAAACCTTTGATAACTATACAAGGTACAGAAGCTTTGTTCTTTACGATTTTGTCGATTAAAAATGTAAAATTTTAAGATATATATTAGAGATTAATTTATATCGCCACCATAATTTAGTCTCAGAGAAGAGCGAACTGTAAATAACTTTCCCGAGATTGCTTTGATCGATTCACTGTAAACTTTTCTAATAATTGTCCATTAGGTGTTAAAAAAAGGCGGATATGTTAACTTTTTTTTTCACAGACAAGAGAGTCTTGGTAATTAATATAAAATTGGTGAGGAATTTTTCCAAACAAAAACTTATAACGAGATTTTATGGTAGAAAAGGGTCTCAATTTTCTTTTTCTCAGTATTAACTATCGCTCTAAATTCAGAAACATGAATCGGAAGATGATGTTAGGTGGGACCAAGACTATATCATCGTTTTTACATGGATATTAAAAAACTACGGGTAAACAGACTGGATTGAAACAGATAGAGAAGAGAAACAACATCTCGTAAAACACGTCACGAGTTCATATTTATATACTATATTATACACAATGTAACAACCTTCGATGCCTGTCTGATAACCCGTACTGATACAGAATGTGATATTTTCCGCTATCAATATACGAAATTTCAAAACCAACTGTTATGTTATTACTGTTCATCCCCGAGGTGAATTCTGTCTGTGATTATAAATTATATGTCGCTGGAACGAAAGCTACTTCCAGTGTGCAGCGATACATTGCCACTAGCTGATTCTTCATCCAGAGTGATAACACGTATCAATAGAATATTCGACGTTCGCAATCTTGTTAAATTTCTCGCTACTTTACAACAAGAACTACACTTGAAAATACTCGCTGGGGATGTAATAGTTGTTGTACAATCTTTGAAGGCTCTTATCACTCCATCACGAAATGTTTTACCGGTTAGATAGTAAAGAAAAAAATTAATAGCAAAATTCCAGTGATAGACATGAAACAGGAAGCCCCGGCACCATTTCAGCAGCATTTTTTCCTGGAGCCTGGAACGATACATACATGTACATTTTCCTTTTCTTCAACGTTGGGATAAATATTCATAATTAAGGAGTGAATATTATATCATGCCTGACCAGCTTATGTAACGAGCATTTTCCACACTATTGGTTGATGGATGTTTCACCAATACAACATCCCAGTAGAGCTCAAGCGTCTCAACAATTCCAATTGGGAGTAGAAGAACCAGATACACTATCGAAACTGCCAGTAACATTCTGCTCGTTCGACTAGTCGTGCTCGATGGCGTTCTTAATGTCCCTGAAGAATAAATATTTCACGAGATTATAAAAGTAAAATTGAATCTTTGTCTTGTTTTCTTTTTCAATGCTTTCAAGGTTTCTCTTTGCTATTGCAGTACTTACGTGTCAATTGATTTCTAATCACATCAGACTTCTTCATGTGTATGATCAGCAACAGGTTGCCGATGAATATAAATAGCGATGGTAACCATGTGGAAAATGCAATGTAAAAGTACATAGCGTTGCCCCATGGTTTTGTCTTCTTTTGACAGGGAACAAATTCGAAAACGCTATCAGACTCGTACCCTGGGAATAGAAGAAAGATTGTAAAAGAATGACTGAGAATGATAAAAAGTATTATCCAATGATAAAAATATTATCAACTCACCTCCGCAATACAATTTTGTTAGCGAGACAATGAGACTTATGCAGGTAATTGTCGCTATTGTCAGAATGGTTGAACGACTGTTGTACACTTTATTGTGTGTCTGTAAGGGAAATATAACAGCAGCTACTCGAGCCCAAGTCAGACACACTACTAGCCACGTGGATGTGAATTGAAATAATTCCATAGACACTGAATTGGCTCCGCAAAGAAATTTGCTGTTCTGCAACAAGAAAGTTATCCATGGTTATTTTTTTAAGACTTAAAGTCATCGCTATGAATTGTCTATGACAATCTTACTATGTTGATAATACTCTTGAGCTGGAACTATCTGTTTGTGACTTACCATAAACAGAGAATTAACATCCGGGGAATGAGACCTGGCAACTCCAATCGCATAATTAAAGATAAGAGCACCGTTGTCAGACAGCGCTAAGGCACGCAAATAGAGGGCCAGGCCAGAATCGGACATCGTCAAGGTACCTAGCATCCCAAAGGACACAACGTTTAACGTGACACCTGAAAAATTTAATTTATATAAGTTTTTCTTCCAAACAAAAATTACAAAGTTAAAGAAATGTTTTCTCACCGATAATAATGATGAAAGGTGTGACATAGTTGAGCAGGATTCGAACAAACCTGACAAAAGGCTGAAGAGTGATCCAGTAAGAACGTGCCTGACATGGCCAGATAAGTTCTAAATCTGGCTGTGTAAAATCGTAGATAAAGTCCAAGACTTTGAGGGGTATAGAACATTCATTCGCTCCAAATATTTCTGTCGAACCATCACCATCTCCTGCCATACGTATAGCAAATAATTCAAAGACTATAATTTGCGACTACTTATTATTATTTCCAGTCGCACAAGACCAAAGGTTTATCTTTCACCGAACATCTCGTGGCTCCTATCTTCAGTTCTTGAAAAAATTGTATCCTCCCAAAATATCCTACATTCCAATGGCATCGCCACAACAGTTTTGGTTGCAAATAGTAATTTAGAATCACAAAAGTAGAGGAAGTTTTTTCTACAACCGGTTAAACTTGAACCTAGAACGCTTGAACTTTTTTACTACATAGAATGAAGCCTTTTTTCAGGTACGCAGCACCGTGTGTTATAATCCACTAGCTCGATGGTATTACAACGATAAACTAATCGTTAGAGACACAGCTCGCAGACTATGGGCGAGCCATCTCGTCAGCTCAATGTGGAAGCTGCAAAAACACCTGTGTTCAATTATCATAACATAGAATTATTCTCGGTAAATACAATTTCTTATTGCGGATAATGTAGATGACAACGCATGAGGCATATTTAAACAAGGGATCTTCGTCGTGCTCACAGATATCGTTTGCTCGAATCATCATGCGGTCATTGAAATACACCGAAGACGCTTGTTTCTTTTCTTTCGCAAGATCATAAATATCTCTACACGCTGGGTACCGTCATGATGATTTTACTTTCAGACCTTTGCTGTTTAGTGGGATAAACAATCAACAGCGTAACTTCATAAGTGGGCAGATAATTGATTTTTCTTTTATTATTACTTTGTACCTTATCGTTCATACCTTCCTCTTTGAGATTGCACTATCGACAAGTCGAGTCAGAGACCACGAGCTGATTTCGTGATATGCTTTGTTTCCTTTTCATTCTTACTAACTTCCATTTTCATTCTCCAATTCGCACATTGTCAATTATCATTAATAGCGATGTTGTTTCTTTGCGAGGAATTGGAATTATCCAAGCTCGCTGAAGACTAACGCTATCTATCTTCTAATCGTTATTTACATTGGTTTGTAGGAACTGCTCTACTATATTACATACATTTCCACTTTTTGTTTTCATGACCGAAAGGCACATGTCGAGACTACATCTTTTTTACTTCCGTTTCCATCGTTCCATTTCGATTCAATTTTTTCTTACTCGAATGAATGTACAGAACACAGAACGAAATTAGAACTATCCTTTTTTTTTCGATTTTGTTTGTTTGTTTGTTTTCTTAAAAATCATCACTTGGTATACTTATAGTATTAACAACTAAGTCCTATGATCAATGAATAAGCAATGTAATGATTAATT
The DNA here is from genome assembly GCA_030522965.1 of Tryphoninae sp. A BG-2022a. NCBI lineage: Eukaryota > Metazoa > Arthropoda > Insecta > Hymenoptera > Ichneumonidae > Tryphoninae sp. A BG-2022a. Next base: position 16,124 of record JAPYZT010000967.1, read on the forward strand.
ATCATTATAGAAAGGCAACAAAGGTGAAGCTTTCTGTTTTTTTTTCTTTTAATGATCATCTCGCAATGAATCGAGGTTGCACCGATCTGTAGTCCCCGGAAGTGTTCGCAAAACCTTTTACGAAATTTGTCAATGTATGCAATTTGTGTTTTCGACATCAATGAAAAATACTGGGGGTTACTTTTGTTTTCCAAGATTTTCTTTCGCAAAAAGCAACCTCTGCTTGCATTTAAAAATCTAGTCTTTTGTTCTCAATCACAGCCCTTAAAAACGGATCATCGAATCATTACTTTTGTCTCGGTGCGAGATCATAATGTAACTTCGAAAAATTTATAAATAAAAAGTGGAGAGAAAGATTGAGACGTTTAACTTTCATAATCGAAGATCAAACGGAGTGTAGACCTGAGACTTTCGGTTACATTCGTTGCATTTGTTGTATAATCGATGGATATTTTTGTGATTATTGTAACAATATCATGAGTTTGCAAAGAAGAAACATTTCTACTCGTTATTGGCCAAGAATCAACTATGCGCATAAAATCCATGCAAGGGACGCAGACAGGTAAGAAGCTTTTTAAATGTTCGAACTTTCGACTCTTGTCAACTTTATCAAATGTGTGTGTACATATCATACGGCTGTCTCAAAGGACGGAGATGGCTTTTTTACTCTGCTATGTGACCCCGCATGGCTCAAGGTTTGATATTTCGGTGCAACCCTCACCCTGTCGCCTCTAACACGCACTCACCCCCGATGTTATTAGACGTTGTCGACTTTTGCTCTATCTAATCATCAATATCGTTATTGTCACAGAGATCTGACTCTCTGTAACGGCATATTTACAAAAATACGTTAAATCCGCACCATTGTTATTGGATATACGTTTCTTAACTCGTTCGGCTCATAGTGTCTTTCTGGTTGAAGACTGTTTTACCGTATATTTTTAAGTGTTATGATATCCAATGTCAAGGCTGTCCCTCAGCTGTTGCCCTCTTTTTAATCGGGCATGTAAATCGGTATTTTGGGGATGAATTCGACTAGAAGAACCTGGAGGAAGTAAAAAAAAGTAAATTGGTCAATACCTTACCATTTTCTCTTTCCTTATCATAACAGGGATAATTACATTATCAGTCAAAGGGTTTAAGAGTATATAATTCACATCTTTCTAATGATTTTGATTACTCACGTATTCCATCATGGACGAGTTGTCGCATCTTTGCTTAGTGAGCCGCCAATGAAGGCCCAATTTGTGATACAGCCTGCTGTTTTCCCATTCCAACAACTTGTTCAATGAATGTTGCATCTAATAAACAACAAACTGAATAAATACCTAAACCTCGGCATAGCACGGAGGGAAAAATTGTCCCTCGAAATCTCAATGCTTACCCTTTTACTCAGACAAATAACGGGCCACAGAGAACATCCCAATGTGCAACAGCAACACACACAACCACAAAATAACCATTTCACATTAACCGGTAGAGTTTTCTTCAGTACCCCATTGACTCGCATCACCGTTGCCTTAAATTCTTCGCGAGCGACACGAGATACAAGTCCATTTGGAAATTCTGCCTCAAATCTGTTACTGAGGCCAAACCTATAGAACCGAATGGTGAACAATATATGAGTATTCTACCGAGACAAGGGATTCAATTTGAAATTGCGTACACTTTGTGAGGTCAGAATTGTTGCGGGGAAATCATGCTGGAGTGAATAGCGCTATAGCTAAACACGTACTGTACTATAAATATTCAATGCACGCTCATATATACGAATATAAACCAAGCGAAGTGAACGATACAGTAGGGTCAAGGATTTTGCTAAATGGAATAATAAAAATGCAAGAGGGTCTGTGAAGGGGAACACAAGGGTCAATAAAGAGCACGTACAAAGTATAGACAATGTCGAGAAAAACTTACACTGTCATGTTACCAGTTCCTCGTAAGACAATAGGATCTGGTACAGTAGCAACATACTGCTCTTCCAAATGCTGTTCATTGTCTTCTTCTTCTTCGTAAATTGCATCGAAATCTGCCATTCCGATGAAGCTCAAATCTTGCACTTCGAATGAAAAAATCAAAACAAAACGTGTTATCTCGACAACAGAACCTGCAAGAAATAAACGGCACGCACACTTGTTCGATACTGCTGTGCAGTCACGTCACCGCGAGAAACATTTCTACGCTCGGAAAAAACGATTTACCATCGCGGTTTCACTATTAACCTGCGGCAGGATCATTGCCGTGATATTTAGAAATTGGAGATCCGAATGACGTATATGTGTATTATAGTTCTCACCAGGGCAATGTTATCACGCCATGAAGTCACGTATACACGCAACGAATTCAGAGGGAATATGCACATACTTTCGATTGAAGCGAGAAACGTGTGCTAAAGTGTAGTTTAGTTCCCCAGTTACTCGTGGCGCTAGCGTTGCTACAAGAATGTGTTCGGTTATACAGATGCGTTCGTGTATGCTTTGCAGCTTCAAGCGTAGTTGTAGCTCATCTCTCACCAATCACGTACGAGCTTTCCATCGCTGCAACGCCAAATGGCAGTTTCGGGCGGAAGAAACTTTGTTTCAATCAGCCTATAAGCATATTTCTTCCTAAACAGCTGGCTATTCGAAATCATCATTGCCAACTTAAAACTAGGGTTTTTAAGATTTGGTTGACTCAAATTGGTTAAATTGTCGTTACTGCTTCGGACATTTTGTTTCTTGATGACTCGGAGGAAATGGCGCGAATTTCAAATTGAAAATTGCAGAATTGTAAGAAATGGAAGAAAATGAATTTCTTTTTTCTGCGACAACAAATTATAGAACTTGGTGGAATTATTTAATAAAAACGTTCCGGTGTGATTATATTTTTTTATTTATATTGTAGACTAGAAAAATAGAAAACCTATATGCACTGTATTTACAGGAGAGAGTATCTTTTTTTCGTTGAATCTCTCACCGAGCGTAGAAGCTGTGCAGCGACAGAAAGAGAACGAACAAAAGAGAAATTTTTGCGAGAGAACTCTGCTTTCATAATTTCATAATTTTAGGTTAGAACATAACGACGAAGGTAGAATATCCAACTCTGCTATTAGTTTTATATATATATGATTAATATTTCGACGGCGTTCTCCTTATTCTTCCGGATGTTCGAAGCGGCGTTGTTTCCGTTGATGAGCTCGATAATCGTTCATCAACCTGTCTGTGTCTCTTGACCGAAGATGTCGGGGTAGCAACGCTTTTCGGTGGCTTCCTCTTAATTAGTTTTGCCCCTACGGAGAATGAAATTTTGTCATTTCATTTCTATTAAATTTTCTTTTCAGATAGGAAAAAGTAAGCTCACTTCCTCGTTTCGATTTTGAGGTTGCTTCAGTAGGTGGTGACTCTTCGTTGGAATCGGAATCCGAGGAAACATGCAAACCAGATTCACTTCCATCAGCTTTCCTATTTGTCAGGGTTGCGTTCTTTTTCCCTGAAAATAAAACGAAGGTAAGATTTCTAAAAAAAAACAACAGTCATCTCATGAAGAAAATGGAATGAAATTAACAAACCATCATTCATAGCGATGTTCTCTGCCTTGCTATCGTCCTTGTCCTCATCCTCGCTGCTGCTGCTGCTGCTGCTGCTGCTACTTTTCCTGGGCTTTGTTCTTCGCATTGGTTTCCTCGCTTTGGGCACAGGTGGAGGTGGCATTGCCTGACGATCGTCGTCCACCTCACCATCCGATACGTTAGTCGTTTTCAACAGCTCCTCAAGCTTCGCCTCTAGTTGAAGACCTGCTTCTTTCATTGCAGGTTTCTTCTTCGTTTGCTCAATAATAATTCGCAGCGCTTTCAACACTTCCTTCTGATGAATCTTGTCCTTGAGAAGACTCAACTTTTGAGTCAAATTACTAATGCTCTTCACGCTAAATTGTAAACGCGACAAGCAATAAGCCAGATCTCGCCATTGTCGTTCGCTCGTTGCAAGAATAAAACGCGAGCAGAGCTTTTCTATAAGCGTGTCAATCTGTCTCTCTTTTCCCATAAGACCAAGCAGGTATTTGATAATTTCTTGAAAATCATCCTCCTTGATTTTGAGCTCAGGATCGGTCAGTCCTGAAAGTATGTCCGGCATGGCATTGTAAAGAGCGTTGCCTTTGTGAGAGAGATCCTTGAAGAATAATTTGGTGTCTGATCGTATAGTTTCATCAGGGTCCATTATATTCCTCGCTAAAGATGAGATTTGTCCCTTGACACGAATCATCTCTCTCATTATAAGACTCGAAAGCATTTTTACACACGTCCTTCGAACCTTGACGTCCTCATCGCGTAGACGACTGTAAATGTGACTTGTCCAGGGTTCAACCTGATTAGGAAATCTCATCGTCAGGTCGCACATTGCCACAACGACATTCGCTCGAATTCCTGGATAAGGCGAGCGATCCATTATCGTTACAAGAAGCTGCAACGAAGTGACGCAAAATTGTGAACTTACAGTCATCATTTTGCTCAATGCCAAAACACTGTAAGCTTGCAATTTCTCGTCGTTGTATTTTTCCGGATGTCGACAAATTTCCAGAATAAGAGGAACGAATCTAGCTAACATTCCCTTTCCGGTTACAATATCGTTCTCTAGAGCAGCCGTGACGAACTCGGCGTCGGCGTCGTCCGCTGTTGCACCCTCGAGGACCTCCTCGCCATTTTCATCAATGTTCAACGTCGAGTTTGGCGTCTCTTTTTGGCGATTTTGTAATCTTGCACTCGCTGGCGTCGACAGATATTGCTTCGAGGTATTGTTAGTCGATGGTGTTGTCATCTGACTGCTGGTGTTGAAACGTTTATTTTTCTTCGTTTTCAGCTGGCGAACGGCGTTTCGTCTTCGCAATTCTTTGTAAACTGCATTATCGAGATAAACCATGTGTCTAATCGCAATGTGACCGATGATGTAGAAGAGACGAGACAGTACATGAACAGTGGGAGGCGGCGTTTGAGATTGTCTGTCTTGAACCGGCTCGCCTGATCTTCTTCGTGGCGGTGCCAGCAAGTTACTCTTCTCCGTGATGGAAGTTATCATCCGCATTATCAATGTATCAGGCTGATTCACCAGTTGATAAATCACGTTTATTCCCTCGGTCACAAAAGAAATGTAACCATCGTCCTTCGTACTTAAGAAATTGTTGATTATAAGGTCGAGGATTTCCTGAAACATAACGTGATCGTTTGTATATTTCAACGGAGATTTGTTACAATCTTCAGATACTTGGGTAATTTTCTTCAAAGCCCTGCACACGTCTCTTGCCAAGAGAAGATCGTTACGGGCTCGAGGTCCAAGACCGATTTTGATCAATACGTCTAGATTGCTTATTAGCAAACCGACTTCCGTAGTCGCTACCATAGTCAATAGAACGAGAGCTGCACGACTCTCTTCCGGAGTCGTTTCTGGTATTTTCATGGAGAACTTTTCCCACATGACTTGAATCTCCTCGGGACCAATTTCTTTGTTGTTTCGCCAAGTTACAACAAGCTGGGTCAACGCTGTGCTCTGACCCGCTGACAAACCTTTAAAAAGCTCGATCAAGCCTTTCACAGATGTTAAGGCTTTTTGTCTCGAGGACTGTTTCGTTGTGCTATTCTCAAGATAAATCGTCTTGTAAACCTCAGCGACGTTGTTGCGAACCGACTCGTCGCGACTTGCGACTTGGAACAATGCTTTTCGCACACCGTCGAGAGCTTGTTGTACACCGAATTGGGAAGCTGTGCCAAGAAACGTGCAGGCTTCGATTGCGTCACTGGCAGTCGTTGAAAAAAGCAAATTTTCTGCCCACAATATCGCTTGGTCCAACTGTCTAGCGAAGTACAAACAGTTCTCGAGATATTTGACGAGTCTTCGTCGTTTCGTCAATTCTTCTTTATACTCTTTCAATTCCTTCCTTTTCATGGCGTCGAGAGCTTCGCTCGTGGATGTTTCAGGAGCGTCAGCGCTTTCACTCTGGGTCGAAACGTCGGATTCCGATTCCATGAAGATCTTGAGCAAAAATAAAAAGAAGCAATTCTCCTTTTCCTCGGATTTCATTCCTGACATGTCTGGAACGTTCGGCAAAGTTTTACATATTTTTTGCAGATAAGTCACCGCTGGGAAGACTTTTTTTGCGAGAAGCAAATGACGCACTTCTTCAAACGCGTGATTCTCATCGACCTCGTTGTTTTTCTTCGACTTTTCGTGCTCTTCGTCCGATGAATTTTCATTTTCGGATTCGGGGGTGACCACCTTTTTTATGGCCTCTCGTATTTCCGGTAACAAATCCTTCCACAGTTCCAATCGAGCAGCGTCGCCACGTGTACTGTGACTCGCGACGCTAACTTTTATTTCTTGCAGTTTCGTCCTGGCTTCGTCCAGTTGTCTCGAAAATGTCGCTTGATCAAGTTTAGCAGCAAAAGGATTTCCCTGCAACAGCGCTCTTAATAGTTGAAGAGCTTGTTTGCGTACCAAGGCACTCTTATCCTCGAGACGCATAGATGCAGCTTTTAGTAAACATCCCTGTTTTTGAAGAGGTACTGCACCCTCGCAACACAGACGTTGCCACACTTGCAACGCTTTCACTCTCGTATAAGCATTGCAATCTAGTATATGTTCCTGAAGATGGTGCAGGCAATCATCTCGTTGTTCACGCTTAGTTTCGTGAAGTTCTTCTTCGGTCAGAGAAGCAAGCACGACTTCACCGAGGACAGTGAGAGCACAGTTTCTCATGAAATAACTCTGCAAAAAAATTCAACACAAATCGTCAAATTAGAACAATTTTCCAACATTTTTTTTTATATAAAAAAATGTGGTTTTTGGGAAAACAACTGTGGATAAGTTTGAGAAGAAAATTCACCTCGATTGTTAAGTAATCCGTGACGTAGTCAAGAAGCGGTAGAAACACGTCGGGACGCAATGAAGCAATCGTCTCGAGGAAAGTTGCGATATTCCGAGAATCCGCATCGGTCGGTTCATTTTGATCTATTTCTTTTAGCAACGCTTTAACGAATCCGGCGTTATCAGTTTTCGTTACCATATGCAGAACACCAGTGGCCATGGGGGCGGATAAATTATCGTACATTTTAATTAGCTGCGAAAAAACCGTAATTGTATTTGAAAAATAATAATTATTTCAGTTTTTCGATAATTCTTGTTTTTCAAACTTACTTGAATGATTCTCACGGTGCAAATAATCCCATGATTGTAGCGCTTCACCAGCGTACCTAAAATCTGGCCAAACCAAGTGCGTTACATTCCACCTAGCAACGGAAATTTGTATAAAGGCAATTTTAAAAATTATCGTCTCACCTCAAAAATTGTCTCCACAACTTGTTTCCGCTTAGCGTATTTATTTTTTTCCAGCACTTTGTAACAAAATTCTGTGTGAAGCCTGTAAAGAAGACAGTTACCGAAAATTCGAAAATTGTCTTTGTTTTAATTTCTTTGTCGAGGCTTACGTTATGAACATGGATTCAACAATGGGCGGCGTCCATAATTTTTGGATCGGTAATTCCAACCATCGATATATACAATGCAATGCTTTTTCCCTATTATCTTCCCAATAATCCTCCGCTTCGGATTTTTTCACAGCTTTCTTTTTCTGGAAAAATGTAAATTGTAAGATAACCACTTTGTTCTCTCGGATGTGTTATGTCGCATCGACACAGTGACAGTGCACGAACAATTTCGGGATAATAGTTTTATAGGAAACGCGACGTCATGACGACATAACACATCACAGAGGATGAAGTCATTAAATAGAATATTTCTTTTATCTCTACGAGTATACCTTTCCCATAACGTTCTCGCTCTGTGATTCTTTGCCTACGTAATCCTCGATGTAACAAGATAACGAAGATAGAAGGTACGCGTACATTCGATTCATGGAGAGATACAGCAATCTCTGGTTAACATCGACATCTTTTCCACCTTGGAACAAAGCCTCCATATCGTCTATCAGGAGATTCGTTGCTGCGAAATTAAAAAAAGAATCCAGTTTAACCGATCGAAGATTGTCAGAAATTATTTGTAGATTTATTACCTTTAAGAATCGAGCCGAAAGCACGTGTTGCTAAAGGAAAATGAACTTTATTCCCATGTACGAGTATAGAGAAAAAAGTATCGAAGTGTTGGAAAATGAATTTCGGTCCACCTTCTTGCAGTGCTGGTCTAACCACTGTGACATAAATTTTGGAAAATTGAAATAATAAACAAAACAACTTGCTGCATTTTATTTTCAAAATAACATAACTAAACGAAATTTTATTTTCACGCAGGTTTGAAGAAAAAAGAAAATTGTTTGATTACCGTTGAGAGCTTGGCCAAGCGCTGTGGGTTGCACCACATCCTTAACGCCGTACTTTCCATGGCGCGTTTGCAACAGTTCATCAATGTCCAATGGAATAACGAATTCATCCATAACCTCTTCCATCATCGTAATAGATTGTTCTACCACGAAAAACTGCGGTAATTATGAAAACTCGATTGAATTTACGATTTAACTTAACACTTTAACAATTAATTATTAACTAACGTATCTCTCAAAAAAACATCGTTTGGCGATAACCGTTACGCGATTAGGTGATCCATTGGAAGGGACGCTTGCGCTAACAAACGCTTTAGAAATTTGAAATCACGTTTGCCAACTTGAAACTAGGGAATTTAAGATTTGGCCAAACTTTCGTTACTGCGTTCGGCCATTTTGTTTCTTGATGAATATGAGAAAATGGCGCGAATTTCAAATTAAAAATTTCACAATTGTGAGAAATGGATGAGAAAAATTAATTTTTTTTCTGGGACAACAAATTATAGACCAAGTTAGTAGGGTTATTGAACGAAAACCTTCGGCTATAATTATATTTTTATCAACAGGTTCATACATCAGATTTTCTCCATTTTAATCATTATCATTGATTTATATTAAATTCCGTATAGTAAATTCGGTAACGTATTCTCACCGTAAGAAGGAGACTAGAAAAATAAAGATCCTATATGCACTATATTTACAGGGGAGAGTATCTTTTTTTTCTCGCTGAATCTCTTACCGAGCGTAGAAGCTGCGCAGAGAGAGAGAGAGAGAGAGAGAGAGAGAGAGAGAGAGAGAGAGAGAGAGAGAGAGAGAGAGAGAGAGAGAGAGAGAGAGAGAGAGAGAGAGAGAGAGAGAGAGAGAGAGAGAGAGAGAAAGAGAGAGAGAGAGAGAGAGAGAGGCAGAGAGAAGGCAGAGAGAAAGAGAGAATGAACAAAAGAGGAGAAAATCTTATAAAGACAAATACTGATGAACCAAGCACCTCCTCCCTTCTCGAGCAGCAGGGAAATCGTTAAGAACTCTTCTTCTCTGTCATTTTCTCTTTCTTCCTACGTCTCTTTTACTGCTTTTTTTTTAAATATGAAATTAATTTTTCTCAGAGAAACTGGAATTTGTACGCGAAATAATAAGAGAATACTTCTCGTATACAAAGTCGTGTCTGCGTTTATCTTCCACACGGTTGGACAGTCTCAAACGTTTCTGTTACGATCGCCGATCGTTTCCTGTTCGCGTTTCAAGGTCACGTAGCTGCAGTCTCAAAGACGTGGCGATAACCGCGTTTGTGCATTTATCTCGAATGATTAGTGAAGTTAATTCAAGCGCTTGGGACAGCTGTTCTAGGCTATTGCCGCTGACGCTGTGGAATCATGAGTCGAGGCGCTATCTTCGTGATCAATGTTGACAGCTTCGGTTGCCGTTTCTGGTGGCGGCGCTGGCGTCGTATCTTCAAGCTCATGCAATCTTTCTTCCTTTCGCATCGGTGATTTTCTCTCATTCTCGAGATCCGGACGTGCCGGACATTCGAAATGAACGCAATGGAACACCTGTGAAAGGAGAAATAATAATTTCCAACTCCAACACTTGAGAAAACTTTGCATAAGTTGTAAAATTATGAACCTCGTTTGCTGTATTGTGAGTCCCAACGATTCGTATAAATATGACCGTACGGGGTGGATGAAAACGCAAAGTTTGCCAAGACCGACAGGCTTCCTTCGTTTTGTCCGCCACTCGCACCCACTCCCATAAATTTCTCGACACCTCGACGTAATACGAGTAAGAACGATCGTCACAATCCCAGAGTAACAACCTTGTAAAAATATTCAGAATTAAAACATTGTTTGAAAAAAGCAGATTTTTGTTTTCAAATTAAAAAAACCATCTTACCGCATGGAATCAATTATGTACGGTTGACCAAGTTGAACGAGAATCGAGCCTGAGCCAAGCTGGTGACACGTGTAACCGCTGTCCCAATCGTAATTCGACGTGACGCCGTTCAAAAGCGCATTTCGAGATCTGACAGAAGAAAAAATGTATAAATTTCTTCCTTCTCTTCTCTCCACTCCAAAATAAGAAAAATGTTAAAAACCTGCAAACTCCTTCGGTGACACTTGCACCACGCTCCATCGTCGCGACATTCAGAGTAGGAACGACAAAGCCATTGGACAATTTTTCCATATGATTCGTGTAATAAGCTTCGAAACTCACAACGTGAAAGACCTTAAAAAAATTTTTAAATTAACGAAACATCGTAGAGATGATTTTGTTAATGATTTTGTAAGAGCTAACCTTGTTGACGGTGTTGTTTGTACCGACGATACGAATGTAGAGAGCCACCCTTGGCTCGAAATAAAGATATTGCCAGCTTCGACAAAAATACTCTGAATGGTCGATAATTCTCACCCAATCTTTCTGATCGATCGATACCTGTGAAAAATAATTGAAGCGAGAAATAAATTGATTCAAAACAAAATGAAAGAAAATTAGATTTCGATCATAGCGGGTCTCTTGTTCGTACCTCGAGGTAATAGCAGTAAGAGCGTAAATCTCGATCCCAGAGTAAGATTTTAATGTGATTAATTATACTCTGCGTCCCCAATTTTATGAGTATCCCATGATCTTGAGTATCGGATATCGCGTGTCGTGTATATCTTAATAAACAATTTTTAAGATTACCCAGAGTAATAAGTAAACGAAGTATATAAACAAGATTTTCCTTTGCAGACTTACCCTCGTTCCATATCATAATTGTGCGAATCTCCATCGAGAAGGGAACTTCTCATTTCTCCCTGTAAAACTTGAGCTCCATATCTTGGATGCGCGACGTTCTCGTCGACGAGCAAACGTCCGCGATAATTCAATTCCGAATTTCTCGTTTGTGTGCGCACAGCGATAGCGTCGAGTATCGCTTCCGGTGATACGAGACCGGTCGGTCTGACGATGTTAAGCAGATCCGTTATAGCTATGAGACAAAGTCTCACTTGACCTAGAGACATGAGAAAGAAATTAATGAAACATTTAATAATTAAAAATGTTAATTAAAAATAGTTGTGAACTAAACTAACTCAAGACTCTTGTTGTATCGACGTCGGAATTGGCTTTGACCCAGGATCGTACTGCTGTGAAAATATCAATCTCCGGGGCGTAGAAAGAATCTCGGGAGACGAGCTCGCCCAGTGCGCTTGGACTCAATTGCAAAAAACTCTCGTGCTGTATCACCTCGAGCGCGTGTTTGTCCATGTACTCTTGACACACTTTGGTCAAACGATCAAGCTGGTAAAGGCGAGTCGCGTCGAATATCATACAAACGTTTTTTATATTGAGAATTTCTCTGAGATAATCGGATATCGCCACTTCGAGATGTTGAAAGCCGTATTGATGTGCCAGACCCAATATATCCAGGATGACCTTGAATGGTGGAAAATAAAAACATGTTAAACAAAATAATCGTTTAATAAATAATATATTATAGCAAAATTTGTATACTTTTCTTTTATAAATAAATAAGCTGTAAGGTTTTTACGTTACATAGCATAATACCTGGACGAAAATTCCAAACAACAATTCATGAAGACTTGTTTTATTAAGAAGAGATGCTAAGCGTGATGTTTATCAATGTAATTATACTCACATCCTCGCGCATATTTGCCAATGACATGTGTCCGGTATAAATGTACTTGAGCAAACCCTTGAAAGCTGGTAAGGTCGTGCCCTTGAGCTCAATCTCATCTTGCATCGATTCTTTCAGGCCTCCGAAGAGGAGCGCTCGAAAATATTGACTACGAGCGGCTAGTATGACTCGATGAGCATTGAATCTTTGTCCACAGATCAACAGTGTCACATCGGAATAATCGTCAGCCAGATAAAGCGCACCTATGTCCTCGGACAGAAAATTCGTGTGTTCGACCTCGCCCGAGGATGGATTCAGATGATGATGAGAACTCATTGCGCGCAGCAAGCTTGTTTAACCTCGAGGGCTAATGACCCAATAGCCTGAAATTATTCATTAATTGAAATAAAATACATATAACCTAATTGTTTTATTTTTGTTTTTTTTAATCTTTTCTTTACCTTCACTGAACACATAAAAAGCAAAACAATGTTTATGGTAATGCAGAAATACTCGTATTGATTTATAATTTCTTTTGCGTCATCGAAAATCCCTACAACGATAAACATACACGCACATAGGTCGAAAGACGCAAAACAATTGATGGTTTTCACGTTAAATCGTGTCATTCGGCTGAAATCTGTGCCAAACCAAGTTTACATCGATTTTTCGAACGTTAATGTAAATTGTGAAGGTCGAAGGAAAATACCAGTGGCTTAACAAAAATTCTATGAACGAGAATTGCAACGAAATTCGTACACACACATATACATATAGTACGTACCTTGTCAGGCAATGTCATGTGTTACACGGCGAGTTGATTTAACTTGTACAATCGCTGTTTGTCGCGGAACACAACAATGAAAAAAAACGGTCGCCACTACTTGCTCGTGATAAAAGTGGCGTGAAAAAACGTCAATTAAGGACAAACACGATGCAAGTAAAAATTAAAAGCACGCACAGATACACAGGAGGCACGTTCTTGATTATTCTTGAGGAGGTAAGAGCTCCGATCGTTAAGATAAGAGACGTGCACTCCCCGGCTGCAACGAGAGAAATGCACGTAGCGCTTGTATAACGCAGTGCAGCCAGATCGCGCGTAAAACTTACCCCCTCTCTAGTCTCTTACGCGCCCAGTACACAATCATACTGGCGCGTGTCCGTGAGCGAGCGACG
>JAPYZT010000968.1:0-25246 GCA_030522965.1 Tryphoninae sp. A BG-2022a
TATATAAATATATTATATACTTTGAATGAACTTTTTTTCAGGCTTATAAAATCCATCGAATATTTATCCAAATATATTTGAATCAATATCCAATTAATTAACATCGATTTATCTTTGTTCCACCTACAAACATATAATTTATTTTTAATCTACGTAATGTCACGAACACATATAACTTTCATGTAATTACGATTATGTATCAGAAATTGAATTAAGATAGTTCATCACGTATTACGGCCATGTTCAAAAATCCAGTTCCTTGGCAAGGCAGTAAAGAGGAGAAGGGAGTTTTGCGGTGAACCGCCGCTGGCGTTTTAGCCGCGCCAAGATGTGCTCGCCCGCGAAAATGTCGCCTTACGTAATAGACGTAGAGCTAGAGCGTCGAATAACCGGTATCACCGCGGAAATCGAATGTTAATTATTTTCTGTTCCCCGCGGGACGTGCTCCAGGGCTTTCCGCGGGCGTTTCGCTCTACTATAAACTCTGCTCGTTTGAACGGTCAACAGAGCATTTTTTTTATATACATATCACGGAATTCTCGAACTGTGACCAAAAGAGGTAAGGGTGAAACAAGATTGTGGAAAGCCCGATACATTTCTTTATTTATCGAATCATTTGATGTCTGAAATTGTGCGAGAAGGAATGAAAAGATAGTTCTTGTCTTTGAGAAGGAATTTTTTCATTATGATCTTCGAGCCGATTAATTTTTCACTTGGTCGATCAAATCGTTATTAAAGTTTCATCGATCTTCTCTCAAGCCACACGAATATACTTCTCGCTGTGTGTTTTTATATTTATATATTTTATATTATACGCGGTGAATTTTATAAGGTGTAACAGGCTTTATTCTAAGGTAGATATGAACATTACAAACAAAAGTTGCAAATATACATTAGGCGTATGCTTAATAGTTTACGAGATATAAGTTTCTAAAGTTGATCCAATCAGAGCGCGCCGAGAAACGTTGGAGCCGCCCACACCCGCCCTAGCTGTAGAGATAGCATCATGTCGAGCGTTACATTTGGGGTTGCAAAATTCAGAGCAGTCAATTTTATTTATTATATTATTACGCAGTCATTTTTACTTCTCGGACTTTGGCTGCTAGGGCGGGAGTGGGCGGCTCCAATGCTTCTCGGCGCGCTCTGATTGGACCGCCTTAAAAAATGTATATCTCGCAAACTATTAAAAATATCCCTAATGTATATTTGCAACTTTTGTTTATAATGTTGCCATCTACCTTAGAATAAAGCCTGTGGCACTTTATGAAATTCACCCTGTATATTGATTAACAGCATTAATAAAATTATAAACAAATGAATACATCAATGTTACATTCGTATATAAAAACTTGTTTACATTAGCTTGCATCTTGTTTTGCATTTTAACGCTGCATCGAAAAATCAAAGGTTTACGGTATAATACAGTGTGTCCCATTTTAATTTACTGATGGAACTAATTCGATAAGGGAGAGTCAAGAGACTTTACGAATTAAAGTGTCCCATCAAAGTTTTATTTTTTCGAAGAGGACACACGATGTTTGTATTGGTATTTTGTTCCATCGAGACGTTGATGCCACACGAAGGTCGTCATTGGTTCTTTAAATCTTACGTGGCGATGGGAAATTGATAACTTCTTTTTTAAATAACTGACGATGATCTTCGCGCAATCCGAACGCCTCTGTGGAATAAAAACTCTCTATGGACATTGTACGTCCCTCTCAAAATCATTAAACTTTGATGATAAACGTTTTTTTCATACAATCTTATATTCTCCACACAGTTCCCTTGATGAATTAAAATGGGTCATCCTGTATTATAACTTCAATGTATAGAAATAAATTTTAAAAAATGCCAAAAATAATTTAAAAAATCAAAGTTTAAGACAATTATGAATGAAATCTCTACCGACTGGAATTTTCTATTGTATCTCGCCTCGTAAAATTATTCCATTTTTATAAATTCATCTTCATTTTGATTTTCTTCCCAGCGTTTAATTAAATTCTCATCTTTTATATTTACATTTTTAAATTCTTATTTCCTAAATATTTTTATTTTCTCCAATTCATTTTTCACATCAATATTTTCACCTGCATTTTTTTCGATGAAAAAATATTTCATTTCAATTTTCTTTTCAGCCTTTTAATTCAATTTAATTTCCTTATATACCCGAGCATACATTATTTTGTCCTACATAACAACATTGTTCCTATACGCGAAGAGAAACGATTTCGTGACTATTGTTTATCGCAACGCGCGTGTGCCAAGATCGTTGAAGAACTCGTGGCTGTGGACGTTTAATATATGGAAACTATGAGCGAGGTCCCTTACAAAATTCCTAGTTCGCATGTTAGTGCACGGTTATAAAGATATAATACAATGTTCCGGTTCGCCGCGCCACCTTCTAAAGGCACTCGACGTTTCGTAGCAAAAAACGAGAATATAATGAGAGACTTTTGGACGTAACTCATAGTTCCGGTTTCCGAATATGCGGGGGTGTCTCATAATGACGATTCGTTCTCGCGACGTTTCTTTTATTTCGTTACATAATACGATACAGTAGAATTCGCCGTGACACAGAATTCGAGGATTCGTTTCGAAGAAAGAGATCGAGCGCCTCTTTCGGTCAGTTTCACAACGTCGAAAATGAAAAAGAACGTTCGTAAATAAATAAAATAACGAAACCGATGATTTTGGTCTTATCTTCTTTTACCGATTTCACAATTATCTTCATTGCTTACTATTATGATTGTTCACGACTAACCGTGTACTTTGCAGGTACCGACGATCATTATTATTATTCCTATCGATGTGCGAGTCTCGATGAAAAGGTCATCATAAAGACACCGACGACAGGATAATTTTACATTTTACACTAAACGTATGACTCATCGCTCGGGAAACTTTACCATACGTGACGACGAGATGAGAACTTGGGTAAACTTTGTTATGAAAATTTGATTTCTTTTGTATTCTTTTATTTATATTTTTTAACTGTTATTTCAATTTTTTTATCTTTGTTCTTTTTTAGTTTTATTTTCGATATAATTTTTGTTTCGTTAAATATAAATTTCCAAAAATTATTATTCGTACAAGAATTTGATTATTTTTTAATTAGGTAATAATTAATTTTTTTTAAATTTGTTTGTCGATCGACAAAGCGCGTTTTTGTTTAAAACAAAATTCAAAAATTGAATATTTATAAGTATCAATCAAGATTTCATTGTATCTGTAACACATTTTGGCGATAAGAATACGTAACTTTTTTTGTTGTTGTAAGTACATGGTGAACGCTCGCATTGAATATTCATATGTTTTTGTGAAACGCTATCACTCTCACCCCCTCCTTGAATCGGGTGAGAGCAGAATCTTATAAAGTCCCGGTGCACACATAATTGTACGTGTGTCGAGTTCGCGTTTGCTGAACGAGGACAAACTTTCGTTCTCGAACTCTCAAGGCAACTCGACTCGAAACGTTTTATCTGCATATATTTATACAAATCTATATTTAATATATTAATTTTTCATATAAACAATTATATATTAATATAAAAAAATATATATTATTATTTATTAAAATAAAAAAAAAAGTCCACGGGTGGGATTTGAACCGTCGCCTCCCGCGTTTTAGCCGTAGACCTAATCCGCTATGTTATTTTCTTTCGGCTTCATAAACTCCCAATTTCTTTTCGCTACAGTTTCAATATTATTATTTAACGTTCAATACTCCACATTAATAATTTGTATATTATATTATTATTTTACTAAATACTGTTTTTATTCCTAGCTTAGATTTCTTTTTTTACATTTTGTCCCAGAAACCTGGATGAAACCACGTATTTCTAGGCACCACTTGGTCCACTTGGCCACCCTACCAAAAACTTGTTTCACTCGCCTTCTTGCAGTTCCCCTTTCTACTTTGTCATCCGTTCCACCCACTCCATCTTTATTTACGTTTTTTTCCTTACTTTGCGTCCTCATATGTAGGTTGCAGGTCTGGCCTGTCTTGACCGCATACCAACCGCGTCTCCAATCTGCGAAATTCTTTTTCCCCTGTTATTTCCATGTTTTCAGGTGTAAGTTTTGACCTAACGTCTTCTCGAAAGCTTTTCGCTTATTTTCTCCTCACTATCCTAATAACTTTTTTTTCTCTAAATTCCATTTTACTGTCTCATTGAGTTCAGCTGCATTTTATCCATCTTGTTGGAATTTTCTCGATGACATTTTGATGTTTTATAAGTACTTCTCCAGATATTCTTCAAGATGGGCTGCATCTTTGTTACTCCACATAATGGTCCACCATGTTGTTATCTTCTACTAGATCCATCCTTCTCATTCCCTCCCCAATTTTGATGGATTTACACTAATGATTTCCAGAAACTCCTCTCAGATAAATTTTCGACCATTTTGTATTTTCCATTCCCATGATTTGCACCTACGACCATACCTTCTACCAATATCTTCTACTCTTTTTCCTTCTACCATACCTTCTACCAATACCTTCTACTCTTTTTCCTTCTACCATACCTTCTACCAATACATTCTACTCTTTTTCCTGGCTCAAGCTTCCGGATGCAACTGGTTGTATTTCTGATTAATCATGCCTTGGGTTTTTACACAACTTCCTCTGGACTTTCTTGACTTCGCTTCATTTTTTTCCAGCCCCAGATTTCGACATCACAGAGCAGTTTTGCTTTACTAAATACAAGTCGAAGGAAAGTAACTTTTTTCTATGGGTGTACAGCCCTGAATTTTTATTTCGTGTGTTTTTAGATCGTGCCTCCTGTCGGGAATGATCTTTTTGTGTTTGTTTATATATTTGACCTCTACGTGTATGTTTCGAATTAGCAAATTAATTGCAAGTATTTGATTAATTTTAGATTGTCTTTCGTTACACTTTTGGGCCTTAAGTACGTTATTCAATAATTCGGCTGAACAAAAATCAGTTAAAACAAATTTAATGAAAAATGGAAGAATAAAAAAATCGATATCGTTTAAAAAAAGTCCTTTACATTCTTAAACCATCGTTCGAAGAATATCCATTTCTTGAATTAAATATTATTCACATTTTTCAGAAACAAAAGTAATGGGGAACGCGTTGCGAATCGAGGCATTTGGGTTTATATTTATTAAATGTGACGCTCGAGGGGCAAGGCGCTCGACGTGTGCGAATAAGAGTCGTTACAACCTTCATTAAAATCAAGGTTCTTTTTGATTGCAATATATCTCCGCGATAATTTCAGAAATTTCCGCCCGGACCTTGAAGAATTATTTCGTTCGATAGAAAGGCAGTTCGACATTTTTTTTGTTCCCCGGAAAGTTTCGGCCTTTAACTATACAATAACCTCAAAAAACCAGACTACCCTGATCGACCGTGTCTTAAAATCTCAATTTTTACATTTTTTTTCTCCTCGACGGTTAAAAAGAAAGCACGTCGATAGAATTCTCACTTTTAAAGAAGAGGCTCTACCTAAAAGAAAACCATTTTTAAATACACCATTTTTATGACAATACAAAATTTGTCTTACAAACAATTTATTCAAAAATTTTGAAAATTCTTACAACACGAATTTTCTCTTCGGATCAAGGTCGTTACTTCGATGACGAAAAGCATGACGAAGGACAAATAATGCGATTATTCGTAATTCCTCGAGTCAAATTCGCAAAATGGAGTGGCGAGACACTTTAATTTTTACGACCTTCGATACTTTCCTTTCGATAAAAAGATCACAAGACCCACGCACGTGACACCCGGATTCGATACATTTCATGGTCAAGCTCTCCCCCGTGATTGACCGCAGGTCACATCGCAATCCCGGATGCAAACGAAAAGACGTTAATCTCTATATCTTTCCTATTTTTACGTTTCCAAATTATTATTCATTAAAAATAATTTTAGGTTTTAGCTCCAAACTTGGTATAAGTGGACTCGCTTGTCCTTGAGATAAAAAGGAATCACGATGACAATTTATAATCGCGATGGCCAACGATCTAATATAATAAAATCGACACATCGTTATTTTGACCTCGCTGGACAAACGGCTCGATCTCAACTACAATAGAAAGTAAAATATTATTTTTTACTAAAAAAAAACAATTAAAAAAAACAAAGTAAAAAACTTCTTTTTCGTTCCATCCCCTCGTGGAGCGGCCCAGTATGGTCGCGTCAAAGCGCATGCGTGGGCGCGCTTCGAATATCTCCCGCGCGAGTACGACGATAAATTGCCAATTATTTCGTGCGCGGTTCGCGAGTGAACCCTCGTACGCGCATGCGCAAACACGTGTGCATTATACAGCATCTCGGATACCTCCCTTTGTTTCTCATCTCCGTCGCACTTTCCATTATAACTTGCTTCGTTGGTTGCATGTGTGTTTGCGCGTGTGTGTGTTCATGAATCTTCGGGCGAAGGGCCTATGCCCTGTGCTTACCTACGCTGGGTATAAACGCGCAATATATAGCGTACCTATGCGATATATTTCTCTCTCTCGCAATTTCCAGCTGAGGTTTCATTGCGCCTCAACTACCGAGTTTCTGCCCGCGGAGAATAATAATTCTCCTC
Organism: Tryphoninae sp. A BG-2022a; assembly: GCA_030522965.1. Classification (NCBI taxonomy): domain Eukaryota; kingdom Metazoa; phylum Arthropoda; class Insecta; order Hymenoptera; family Ichneumonidae; species Tryphoninae sp. A BG-2022a. Next base: position 6,558 of record JAPYZT010000968.1, read on the forward strand.
GGGCATTCGAGACTTACCGTCTTTATACGAGCAGCAGGCTTGGTACGTATTACTTGGGACATATGCGCGCCACCAGGCGGGGCAAATTGGACCTACGAAACGACCGCGCGGGAATAAGACCCGCTCGCGTAGTACAATCGAGCGCCACCAGGTGGGGCGACATGGACCTAGGAAACTAAAGCGCGGGAATAAGACCCGCTCGCGTAGTACAATCGAGCGCCACCAGGTGGGGCGACATGGACCTAGGAAACTAAAGCGCGGGAAGAAGACCCGCTCGCGTAGTACAATCGAGCGCCACCAGGTGGGGCGACATGGGCCTACGAATCTAAAGCGCGGGAATAAGAGACGAGCTACTGTGGGCAAGAAGCTGGCTGCAATCGGAGGTTATAAAAGGAATTTCTTTGACTATCGCTGGGTTAGTTGTTCCTTGATAAGGGTGAAAAAAATAGAGATCGAATATATCGAGCTGATATCGTGAAAAATTCAAGAAGCATGAATATATTGATTTAAACAACAATTTTGTTTAGTAGTTTGCGTTACCGTTCTTGTTTATTTCATTGTTAGATGAACTTTGTCGAATTCTTTTATTATTTATCTTATTGGATTGTATCTAATCAAAACATTTATATTAAATCGATCGCTTATTTTTAATAGGAGAATACAATTCGGCCCTAAAGCAGTGTTAACCTCTAAAAAATTGATCGATTTTCAAACAGACCGATGCAAAACGATGCAAATAATTATAAAAACTTTTTTATTATCTATGATAAATTGTATAATTTATCAACGCTATTTCCACAATAACCCACAAACGTGTGCAAAAAAATCGACGAATTTAGCAGATGTAAGTTTTTCGTGGTGGGGTCCATATTGCCCCATCTTTTCAAGTGCATCCACCTATACGCGTATAAATGAACTATTCGTAAGAAGACGTCGTCTCGGAGCACATGGAAGTTCATACTCGTTCGTTCGCTAAGCAAAGTCCGTAAATCCATCGTTTTCCTTCGTCTCGGTGAGTACGACGAGTCAAGGTGGCCGAGAGAAGAGATAGGAAACCCCTTCGAATCTCGCCACTTACGGCATACGAATCGTCAGCGATGCGCCTTGGATGCTGCTGCACGTTTCCATGCGGTCCTGCCTGCACATACCTACACACACCTACCCACATACACACACACACACACATATATATATATATATGTATATAATATAACAATGTTATTATATTATATATTAATATTAATATTATTATTTTTATATTAAATTATTATTGATATATAATATTAATATAAAATATTATATTAATATTATATATTATATATTACATATTATATATTGTATATTATATATTATATATTATATATTATATATCATATATCATATATTATATATTAATATTATTAGTATATTATATAATATTATATAATAATAATAATATTATATTATATATTAGTATTAGGATTATATAATACATTAATATTAATATCATTATTATATTAAATTATTATTAATATATAATATAATAATATTATAGATATTTACATACATTTATACTATGTAGTATATTATATATATATATATATATATATATATATATATATATGTGTCTATATTGCATAGCTATGCGCATATATATAGTTACCTATCCACATAGCCAATATTATCCATAGTGCATAACTATATAAGAGCACGTTCCTCGTTTGTGGGACGCATACGTCAGCCTCCGTATTATAACTTTATTCAAATATCTCACCTATAAGTACGGCTCTGATACTTTCTTATGGTATACCGAATAGTTCATGGCTGTTATCCCACCATACGGTATTTATCATCCAGGTATATCGCTAGTATGCCAAAGACCCACCTATCGTTACATATTATTCGCACGACGTAGGGAGACAAATAATTCTTCCAACGTTCGCTCTCAGACGTATACTTAGCCGTTGGGATAATATTGAGGGAAGTGGGAACGAAGATAGATAGGTTGAGTAGGGCGTTGCGCACTTCAAGCTTCGCTTGGTTCTTATTTTCTGCCTGCTTTTTTTTCCACACTAGGACGGTTCATGCACACTTCGTATGATTGTGATCTTTTTTTTTTTTGATTCGTTTGTGTTATTTTCCTTATTTTTGTTGACTCGAGATGCAACGTTCGGGGAGGACTTGTCGATTCGAACGTCGATAGGTTATCGTCAAAATTGGAACGATAATCTTCGATTGAGGGTTTCTGATGAAAAGGGGAGGAAATATCTTGTTCTCATTTTTAATAGGAAATCGAATAAACTCTGGTTCTTCGTAAGAAATGTTTTACTCCTTGGAGATGATGTGTTTGGATTTATTCCAACAATTATGCAAGATAACGTATGCTGCTTTATCCTGCAATCTTTCAATATTTCAAAGCACTAGTAGGATTTAAAATTCTGGAATAATAAAAAGATAGAAAAATTCAATAACACGAACCAACTATCATTGTTTATCAGTGACGTACAAAATAGTTAGGATTATAAAATCTACATTGAAAAATCGAACGAAGACGTTAATTGTATATTGAAAAAATAAGTTGGATTTGGGAAATTTGTGGCAACGGTTGGCAGAAGCCATTATCAATTTTCGCAACAAAATGCTCGTTGGCTCGTTCCATAATCTGGTTCGACAGGCAGGATAATTGTTACAGGAAACGATTATTCACCTCGAATATGCAAATGTTGGTTTCGTTGTTTACCATCGTCGCTATTTGGCAAACCCAACGATTTTTTTTTCGTGTGTACGAATTAATTTCGCAATCTCATATCGCTGCTGGTAGTTAGTTTTGAGCCTTCTTATAGGATGCAAATCACTATTGAACCTTCTCCTCCTCTTCACCCAGTCGTTCTATATTGTCGTGTCATATGAGTTTTGCACATTCGCCTTCTCTTATCATCCCTCTCACTGTCGTTACTTCACGGATGATTCGTCACACCTCGAATATTGCCATGCAGAGGATGATGGAGGTTTCTACTTGAAGCGATCGTTTCTCTCGGATCATTAAAGAATATTTATACGTATCAACGCCCCTTTTGAATTCCATCCCCTGTCAGGACATCGTTGATGTCACAGGTTACCAATTATTTGCATTTCTTCGAGATCTGCTGAACACCCACGTGATCGAGAGACGATCTAGGACTCCTTGGACCAACATTGACAATCTGCTGTCGTCACCTGTAATGACATAATACACTTGAGAAGAATAGCTCATCAATGATATTATGTATTTAGCTCATCGTATTGTAATTCGATGATGACGATCTAGAAAGGGGCAGGTTTTTTATGAAAATTCATGATATCACGTTCCACAATTTGATTTGATTAAAAATATTGTAATTCAGGAATTAATGTCATTTTTATTCGAATTTAGATTTTTTTTTGAGAATGGGCAGACGTAAAACTGATTTAATTTATTTTTGATTTGAGTTTATTCGAAGATCTATAGATAATGTTGTTTTTCTCGATGTTCACGATTTCGGAGGGTGTGGATTTTTTATGAAAATTAATAATATCACGTTCCACAATTCGATTCGATTAAAATTGTTGTAATTCGTGAATTAATGTCATTTTTATTCGAATTTAGATTTTTTGCGTTTACTTGTTTAGTTTATTTTTAATTCGTATTTATCCGAAGATCTATAAATAATTTTGTTTTCCTCCACGTTGACGATTCGGAAGAGTGCAGATTTTTTATGAAAATTAATATCACGTTCCACAATTCAATTTGATTAAAATTATTGTAATTCATGAATTAATGTCATTTTTATTCGAATTTAGATTTTTTTTTGCAATATGGGCAGACGTAAAACTTGTTTAGTTTATTTTTGATTCGTGTTTATCCAAAGACCTATAAATAATTTTGTTTTCCACGACGTAATTACAGGATGCTGAAGATCGGCAATGAGGATTTGTTTATTTATTTCTTTCATGCGTTATGACCTTCCGACTCGTTCGATAAACTGTGATGATCAACGATTAATTATCTTCGTTACCATCGCTAAGATTATGATAGCGATGGGCCGTATACGGCAGCGACCTATGACGCAATCGAGTAATTACTGTAGCTTACAGTTGAATAACGGTATTCGTGAAGATGTACGTGGCATAATCTTTTATTAATCCCTGTTTCGCCAGACATCCCATTGTCAGTAAAATTAAAGTAGAAGTCTCGAACCTCGTCTCGATTAGTTTCCAACGTAGCTTAATTAAAACAAATGCTTAATTACTCTCCCATGCCCCAAGATTTTATTTTCTAACAAACTCAACATTTTTAAAAAATAAAATTATGATTTGTTGCATGTATATATACGACGATTATCCCGTTTACATTTGTGAGATTTATTTCGTCGCATAACGGTGCCCGATGTCGCAATTCGACTATCCGGAAGGGAATGTTAAAGATGTCAATCTTTTCGTTTTTTCGGCTTCCTCATGCTCCTCTTGCTGTCAATCAGCCGGTACTCGAGCCATCATTCAATTGCCACTCTACCCGTCACGCTTACCTACTATAATATTAATCGTGCCTCGGGGTATCCTTCGCATGTTGGTTTTCATTGAGTTTGAAATGCACGTATGTACTTTCTTTCCATCGTAATCGACATCATCTTCGAGCTCGCGTATATTTATGATTTCTTCGTACCTACTGTCTTTACTCACCGAGGTCAGCCAACTGCGATTACACGACTACCGACAGTTTTCGGTTTTTTGTTCTATCGAACATAATTACTTCGATCGATCGATTTTATTAAAAATTTAATCGACGACCGTTCAATCCACACGCCACTTTCGTAACGAAAGGTCAAGATTCTGAGAAGACGCGATAGGTTTTAAAATCTTATTGATATTGTTTAGTCATTGTGTACTCGCATGTTTGGGTAACGGGAATGTGCAAAAGTTCATTCGAAAATTATCCGAATTGACATAAATGATTGAGATGAAAATTAGCTCGACCCGTAACAAATTATTCTGGTCAAGGTAAAATTCATTTCAAACTTTCGCGCCACGTTGGGCAAGTTACGAATCGCTGGCTTACGTATGTCACGTGGTACACTTCTCAGCCTATCCCCTCGTTGCCGTGAGCGTAGCGGCTATTTGATTGGCCGCCTTTCTCCGTGAACTCGCCGATTGGCCCATTCGCTTCACGCGCAATATGATTGGCGGTCGCATTTCGTACATTAGAAAGTGGGAAGCGTAAAATAATTAATCATACTAATTACAAATTAATGTAGAATTTTTTCGACTCTTCATATTTGATAGGAAACGAAACGATTAATTCAGCACACGTGATCAATTTCCAGACCTCGAAAGATTAGTCAGCATATTCTCAGCTGGAAAATCTAAACAAAAAAACTTTCGCAACAATCTCTCGACACGTATTTCTGATAAAGTGATTATCGTATTTGGGAAGTAAGGAAACATCTCAATTATCGTCAAGTAGTAGTTTAAGCTACGATATGTATATTACTTTCTTATCGTCGGATTAGTGCAAAACTTCATCACAATAATCAACTGGAAATAAAACAGAAAGTACCTAACCTCTTTTCTCAAAATTAAATAACAATAATACCAAAAATCGTAGTAAATTCTACAAAACAATTTCAGCAAAAATAAAGTTAACTTCTCACTTTTTCCCAAGACTATACCTTATATCATTGAAATCTTCTAGAAAATTGTCATCTCGAAAAAAAAAGAATTTTGAACCAAGATTGTTCGATAACTAGGAACGTGACAGACACTTTTCCTTCTTCTTTTTCTAAGCGTACGTACAGGCACATATCACTTCGAACCTCGTTGCGAGAGTTCTGAGTCCTGCGAGCGGATAATGATCGGTTTATCCCGGGTTTACAATTGTGCCCTATTACGTCTTACTCATCAGGAGATAAATTTCGTCGGGCGCGGCGAACGATCGTGGTAAAAGCGGGAGAGGTTGAGAAGGTGGAACCATCGGGAATGAAGAAAGAAAGAACGGGCCATAGGGGCGAGCTTGAAAATAATTATACTTGAGAATGGTGGGGGATGTTGTGTCGCGGAGGTGTACCAAGTTGTCCGATCTTGTGCGCAGCGCGTTTCTGGTCTCCGTGGGAGTTACTCCGTGGCCCCTTTAACTCTCTCGTTTTCTCTCTCTCTCTCTCTCTCTCTCTCTCTCTCTCTCTCTCTCTCTCCGATTACATTTACATTTACTCTCCTTTCGTGAGCGGAATCGCGAATCCACGCTATAATTGCCAATTCTTTGAACGAAAGGGGGAAGGAGCATAATCGATCTCGACACGGGCATGCAACGCGAAATTATGTCACGGCTACTCGGTCGCCTCTCGAGAAGTGAGATACTACAAATATAGATTTATACTGGATCTGACTAAATCGATCATGATCGAGTAACTGGAAGTGTTGGCTTTAATACGCGATTATGGATTGTTTGTAAAATTACGAAATTTTAATCAACCACGCCCTTTCTTTTTTGTAGCTTGGATTCTTTCTTTAGTTTGAGTTCTTACGTTCGATTTTATTTTGTAACGGAGTAGAATTATTCAAAACAAAAATAGACCAAAATGAAAATTTTTGAACTTTCGAATTGTTGCAGCTACAAATTCTTGATTTTTATAAACGAGTATCGTTTTTCTTTTATTAATAGTTTTAGATCGAAGGACAATTATTTACATCAAAAATACCTCGATAGAAATAATTGTTCGGTTCAACCCTGACGAGTTAACAAAAGAAACTTTTTTGTTTATTATTATTATTATTTCTAATATCATGATTATTGTTTGGTAACAAACAATCTATACAATAGATGGTGGCTAAAATTATAAATAATGATGTAAGTCGGATTAAATTTGTTTTAGTCCAACAAAACAAAAATATTCGACTTTTATAAACCAGCTGTAGCAGTATAAAACCGGAATTTCCCTACAAACGGTGCTAATTATCAGTCTAGGGACCGTAAGGCCGCTTCTGTAGTCCCATCATCTTCCTCTAACAACTGACGAAGATTTTCAACCTACAACAACCCAAGTTCCATACACTGGTATATTTTTCTACAACCTTAAATATGTCAAGTTTCGTGTCCATGAACTACGATTTCTGCACAGCATTGGTTTGTTGTTATCATTTGAAGAAAACTGCTGCAGAAATATTTTTTATCATTTTTAAACAACCGATTTGTAATTTTTACAACAAAAAGTCGGATTTTGTACTTCTGCAGCTGGTAAAGCCGTATAAATCATATGAGTACAGTTTCCTCAAAATGTTTGTAAAAAACCCCTCGTCTGTTTCCCTCTTGTAGACCCAAAACCACAATGTCGTTTTTATACGTGTACAATTATATTTCCAATGGATCATTGCGAATAATGTATAGCCACGTAATTACTGAAAAGAAAGTGCTCAAGAAACATCCGTTTTAAAAAAGAAGATCCCTAGAAATGACTTGCACTTTTAATACCGAGGATAAGCTCATTGGCGCCGCCATTTTGAGAAATCTGCGTGGAAACGTATCACTTTTTATATATTCTACCTAACAGTGGAAAATGTGACTTTCGAATAAAAGACACATCGGCGTCATACCGCGTTGGTCATCCATCGATAGATCGAATCACGATTGGCATTCCTGTAAGATCGTTTCCGGAAGAGTGGACAAAAACTAACCTCAAAATTCGAGCGTTACGCTTGAATCGATTGGGTTTTGCGAATTCCGCTCAAACAAATTTATATCCGGTTTAAAGGTAAATCACTATTTATTTTCTTTTTAATGATTGTGAAGATTTAAATAAATTTACTTGGTGCATATTTACCATCTTATGGTAAGGCAGAAAAATTTACAATTTTTAAACTAACGACGCTTAAACCTCGTTCTTTTTTGTTCATATTTTCAAAAGAACAATGACTTTTATCCTTCTATCGGAAGAAGAAAAATCGTCCTGAATTTGGAACACTCTTTGTATCGAAGAAGCTGTTGTGTTTCTGCTGTGTAGAATGTGAAAGCGAGAAGAAAGGGAAGACGGTGTTGGCATTATCGAGCTCGTGTATATTTTCAAGAGACGGAAGATTTTCCGACTGGAAGTTTCAGTGTATTCGTCAAGATCGTTAAAATAAAAGTTTCTTGGTCCGGTAGCTGAAGACAATTGATGCTAATGACGGTGCGATTAGATTTACTGGTATAGCTTACCAGCAATTACTTAACCGCGTACTTAAAGTTGGGAAATTATACGAGGATTTTGGTGCGACAAGAATATAATCAATTATATCCCGAAGCATCGAGGACATAAAAACATATTTTCTTTATCTTCAAAGACAATAAGTTTTTAAAAAGTGTTTAAACTTTTTTGATCGTCAATTTTGTTCATCGCAATAAGTAGTTGTGAATAATTTTTTCTAATTTACTTACCGAACAATAATTCTTAATGAATACTTTCCTTTTGTTTAGAAATTGAAAAAATATCTAGCTATTAACTAAAAAAGTTTTTTCTGTCCAATGACAGAATTAACACACATTTCTAAAAATTGATTTTACCTGAAGAAATCATGAGTAATACAAACACTCTTCTTACTAATAACGAGTTAAGTGTGAAACAAATCATTCAACAATAAATACTTTTAAAAAACTAATATTCGTTATAATAAAGTTTAATAATGTAAAATTATTTTCACTTTTATGAAAAAGCTGTTGGAAGTATAATTCGTCTATCAATTTATATACGAACACTTTTGTCATATTTTTTCAACACTGATTTTCAAACTTTCATGAAAATTTATTCTATCCAAAGAAAGGAAGCTTTTCTCGCCTATTTTCATCGTGTCATCGACATTTAAATGTTTTTCACAAGGATAAGAAGATATGGTATGGAAATAGTAAAGTACCACAGTATTTTTTCCCTTGTGTATTAAAAACTAAAAATGACAATGGGATAAATTGCGTATCGTATAATTTGCAGGTAAAACATCTCACGAGTCTGTAATTAACCACGCGATTTATAAAGCTCGTGCATAAATCGTCCTGTTAACAAATCGAGTTCTACTGTGTTATAACCATCCATGTGAAAACGAAGCTTCGGTACATATTCAGGTGCGGCCAACGAACCGCTCATCATACTGGTATTATATCCTCGGTTCTCATCATAAGTACCCATTTCTAAGCATCATTCACTCTAGTGAATAGTTGATACATCTTATTGTTAGGTGCACGTAATGACGATCCGATGATGGGATTATTTCTATCGATTCATAAAGTGCCTTAGAGCACACTATTGGATTAGTAAGTTACAGCACACAAGTTTAGATAAAGACGATGATCGCTATATTGAACTATAACAATTTATAAACAAAGCTATCGTAGCAAAATTTTGTTTGTAATTCAAGTTTGTATCATACTATTGAGGAATTTTGGCTGGATATTCTTCTTCGTAGATTGCACATCATGAGGAACTTATTTCAAATAATTGCTCTTTAAGACTGCTAGGTATATTGTTAAACTTTCTGGAGACTCAAGTACAATTTTGAATTCCTGAAATGTGCGTTGAGAGAAAATTCAACGTAAGACTTGGAGTAGAAAAGTGTCTGAATTAGGGGTTCGCATTACCACGAGAGGGCGTTGCGCGTGAGCATGACACAATAACCTACCTACCTAGTTGTAGAAGAAGTATTAATTAAAATAAATGTTCGACTTACGTTTTCCTTTGAAAACAAAAATTACAGTGCAATTCGTTTGATTGCGTTAGAGAAGCTATGTGTGTTACCATTTTCAGACACACCGTTCCGTATATATAAGAGGTTGGAAAAGTTGTCTCACAAAGTTTCGATCTAATACCTGTTTATGGCAACATAACCTCCAGCTGTAAGCATCACTTGTGTTCATAAACATTCTTGTTACTCCTCATAATGCCAATGGGCACTTTTGAGGACTTAAAAACGATATTTATTAACGTTTGACATTCACAATAGTGCCAATTATCATTGAAAACTGTAAATTACGATTAACATTGTCATCCATTACGTGAAATGGGGGTAATTAGCCATTTTCATTAGAATCCATCTTTGGTGGGCGCTAGTCATTGTTACGTTGGTGTATGGCTAGGCTGCTCGTATCTTAAACTTACTTCCCACTTGGCGTTCTACTTACGTGTTTATCGTTTTAAAATAAATAAGGAGGTTAAATATAATAGATCAGTTTCATTAAAAATTCCGTTACCATTGTAGTTACGTCGTAAAACGATGGTTACCATCTGTCGGTACTGTTGTCGGGCTGGCTACTGGTACTGTTTAGGGCTACTTTAACAGAGCGCAAAAGGTTTAAACTTGTTCGCAGTGGAGAAAAGGTTGAATATTTCCATAAATTGCAATCTATCGAGATTATAATGATGATATTCGTGTTGCGCGAGAAATTTCCGATTTCCCGTGTGTAAAGAAGAGAATTAAACTAATTGCGAACGATACACGAGACTTATATCCTATGAGAAATTCCTTTTACGTTTCCTTGTACGTTCCGCACTTTTACGTTCGTGACTCGCGGAGCCAATTCAATCTTTCAACTTCGCTGGCCTCTACCTTGATAGCTACACCCCCACTGCAACGGTCCATGAAAAAAAAACCAATAGTCCTCTAAAAAACTTTGAAACGTGAAAGGTGCATCCAGTTTCACCGGTTTTCTTAAAACTTGATTCCTTGCTGGAATGCATCTGACAACGATGGCGCCAAGAAAACTATGTACATAAATATATGGGCTTGGTTTAACAGCTTGATTATAAAATAAAATAAAAATAAAAATGTCTGGTGAGAAGGGAACCGAAGGAATTTAGATCCCATGGGCACAATAATCGGCGCGAATAAATTGAGGAAAAAGACTACCGATAAATATGTGTGGGGCAGCGTGGACTTATGATTAGTGCGAGGCGAGACTACCGTGACGATGTTGTCGCGCCAAAATAAGAGTTTATGCAAATATTATTACTAATTTGTATGAAAAATGTCCAATAACAATAATTTGTAACTATTTAATTATAAATTCTCACAATGTATCGAAGAAATAGTTGGTAGGAACAAGGGTGAGCCAAACATAATACACTTCATGTGGTAGGTGGCGCCGCCCAGTGTCACAGTGGCTCTTGAGTGCGAGTGAGATAGTTACAAAACGGAATCCGTAAATTCTCGAACATGTCGCAACCGATTGGATCGAAGATTAGCTTAGCCGCTTTTTGCCATCATTTTGCGCCGTCCAAGTTGAGTTTCATCTCAATCTGTTTCACCATTCCGGAGAATTTACGATTTCCGATTTCGAAGTGGATGGAGCGTATAGCATTGCGTCAAGGAAACTTCTAGATCAAATAGACGTGCCGCGCCATCTTGAGAGGGAGAGGGAGGGCTAAATTGTATTGGGAGAAAATATGAACCACGAAGGAATGATCAATTCTAAAAATTCGATACAAAGCGTTTCTGTCCTGGGGCTCGTTCAATGATTACGGAAAATTTGTCAAGGTTTTCTAGCCGAAGGCCAAATCCTTGATAAAAATAGAAAGGGTGCGGTATTCGAATGGACGGCAAAGAACGATGAAGCATTTGAAAGGCTCAGGACGAGGCTCGCCATTCCTCCCCACTCGTATCCTACCCGGATTGTTAGAAATCATTGATCCGATTCCTCATCGCGGATACAATGAAGTAGACTAGACAACAGACTAGATTTAACAATAAGTAGTGCTACATGAAAGTACATCTGTATGTTACCGTACTGCCCTAATCTAATTGTAAGTGCCGCAAAAAATCCTATATCCTCCAAGCTCCAACATGAACACTTTGATCAAGAATAAACTGGTAGCCCTAAATGTTCCAAGCTCCAACATGAATACTTTGATCAAGAACAAACTGGTAGTCCTAAATGCTCCAAGGTCCAACATGAATACTTTGATCAAGAACTAACTGGTAGCCCTAAACGCTCCAAACTCCATCATGAACACTTTGATCAAGAACAAACTGGTAGCCCTAAATACTCCAAGCTCCAACATGAAAACTTTGATCAAGAACAAACTGGAAGCCCTAAATGCTCAAAGCTCTAGGGCTACCATGAACTGGTAGCCCTAGACGTTCCAAGTTCCAACATGAACACTTTGATCAAGAACAAACTGGTAGCCCTAAATGCTCCAAGCTCCAACATGAACACTTTGATCAAGAACAAACTGGTAGCCCTAAATGTTCCAAGCTCGAACACGAACACTTTGATCGTGAACTAACTGGTAGCCACTTGGAAAATTTGGCGGGCAATAATATCTGTGGAATCAAATCGGTATCTACCATGACTTCCAAAACCATGCGACTATCTCGAGTTCCTTTGGAAAATTAGAGCCACCGTGAGTTCAGTATTAATATACATAGCTGCAGCGTGACTCCACCATGGCTCTTAGGAAATCGCAGAATCGAGCACCTAAATCATAGACGGCATAATGTACTTTCAAAACGATCTCGCACACCCGTTGATAGGGCACACGGAGCACACGGCTTCTTTTCTTCATCCGCATACAGTGGCATATCTGAACGTATGAAGTGCACATATGAGTTACATAAGTGCGCAAAAAGGGCCGGTAGTTCCTTTCGCGGAACAAGGATCACTGTCATCGCACATGCGATTACCGCCGGCTTGTTACGGATCTGCGATAGCGAGATCGCCTAGTAACCCGCGGGGTTCTCGCGGAGTACAAAACCTTGATCGAACCGTGGGATCGATCGATCCCACTCCCACGGCAACGTCAGTGCTGCCTTATACAGTATCTTCTAGCTATCGAATACACGCACTTTTACCCGGCTCACATTTGCGCTATATAGTAAAGCCAATGCTCCGAGCCTTCTAACTACATATCTGCACAATTTTCCAATGCCCCAGCCATTTCTGGCTAAACTTCTTAGATATTGATTATTATTTTATAGTTTTTAGTATCACTTGAAAGTAGTGTTTTCATTCTTTACATGTTTTTAATCGAAGTGTTCCTGCCTTACATTTTCTTTCACTTCTATATATCGTGAAAAAGTATTGCGATAAAAAACGCCGTTTTAATTCGCAAAAGATCCGCTAGGTGGCTACTGCGCGCACGGTTCTCTCACATGCGAAGCGCCACTTCAACACTACCATGTTTCCCCTACTTCTCTCACTTTGCTTATCACTTTTCCCACCCACGCAGAACAACTTTCACACTTTCCTAATAAGTGAACACGCGTAATGCGTTAAGTCATATTATTTATCAATATGGTTCGCGGTTTTCACTAGCAACGATACTGACTCCACGATAATTAAATGCTACACTTTCCTTTGTAATTCTCGTTCTAATCCAATGAGACTATTCACTTTATACTCTGGGTCAAGTTGAAATTATTTAATTAATTCGAATTTTCATCTATGAACAATTGTTGGTTTTTCCTAATAACAATAATATTTTGGCATAATATATTTGTTTCCAAATTTGCGAAACGTTATGCACGTTGCGTGGATAACTCATCTATCGGATTGAGGGGCAATTTATCCCTCAATTTTTAAACATTCGATTTCGATAATCACAGTTACTTTCGATCCCAAGATCCAGCAAATACATGCGTACACGACTTGCTACGTGTCTTCATATAGCAATATATAATTATACCCAGTTAGGTATAGGAATAATGAAATTATGAATATTTCGTAAGTAACTTCTTGCGGCGACGTTGGTGAAAGTGGATCATGGGAAGATCTCGTTCAGACTTCGTATTCCACGATTACAACGAACATTATATACGTATATGGTACGCGCTCGAATCGCACATACATCATTTACGGTGTAGGTATATAAATTAATGGATTATTATCCTATAAAAATTATCCTAAAATAAATTTTAAGCTCTCGCTACTTAATTATCCGGGACTGACCGTGTTCACGTACACGATTTTATTCGTACATTGCAACGAAACCCACGCGTCCGCGCATGCGCGGATCACGAATTTGGATTCCGTTTCTAGCGACTGGAACAAAGTGGTAGTTACAGCAAACAGATTTAAGAGCACCGTGAACATTGGAGACGTAAAAATGCGAATATTTTGCGTACTTCGATGTCATTACTATTTATTATTCCTGTCTACCGAATGAAGATGTTAACTTTAAGGTTTACGCGTATAAACCGTATCGATGTAGTAAATTCTAAGGACCGTCGTAACAATTTAATGCGAGAGCACATGGGGAGTCTGAAATTTGCATACACGTGTTAACCTACACCTCGTGTGTACAAGAACCTGATGCACAATATCGTTGAAAATGCTTGAATGATATATGCAAAACGAAGACATACTTTAATGTCACGATACGGATACGCCATTCTGTTTCTAGCACGGGCACTTTATGCCGGATCAACTTCTCGCGTTTATACAGCACGCGCAAGTTGCGCGCATGCGTGCATGCGCGCGTTTGTCCCGAGTCAACGCCCACGCGAGGACGAGTCGACGCGCATGCCCGAATGTCCGTGCGCATGCGCGATCGCGCGGGCATGCGCGTTACCGCGGAGGCTCGATAGATCGGAATACCCCCACGCGAATCCGAGTAAGTTTAGCTTAGCGCTACGTACGCGTAACATTTTATTTGCAATTATAGAGTGGTTTCCGTAGGCGTGTTTGTCGCGTTGATTTCGTAGTCGAGAAATGTATCCCGTGTTATTCCTTGCTCCGGCACAATCTCGGGGCATATAAAACGATGCCTGGTGTTATCCTTGCGAACTCTCCGAGCACAGAAATCGCAAGCTAAAATGCGCGGCTTGGAGTCGACGACTCTCTCGATTTTACCTCGCTATATAGGTCATTTGTACATATATCTCTATAGTTCTGCGCGTCACGCCAGGGCCTTCACTCGTTTACCGCGCCTAACGCACCTTTCTCTGCAACACGAGAACGAAATGCCGTAACGCTATCAGATTTCTTCGAAGAACCGAGACGTTATTACGATTGTTCCAACATTCGCGACGAACACATTGTATCAAACGCGAAAGTATCAAAACGGTTTCTCGACTTCACGGTCGAACATAATTCGATGGAAGGGATCCTGTCACCTTGGAACTGTTATATTTAGGTATCCGTTAAATACAATCGTTACGTATCTCGATTACAATCGATTCTGTCGATACAATTAAATCCAGTTCCAGATACAACGAGTCTTCTATCGAAACTACCGGTCACGGTTCGACCTTACGGACCCGATTTTCTGCGAAAATGTCACGACCTTCAAGATTAGCCGTTTCGTTGTCGGTCAATTCCGATCTTGAGGATAGAGTCTCGATAGAAGAGGTATCGATTGTTGACCAGGAAGTGTCAACAGTCTGAAGGTAAACATGGTTTAGATCGAACCATGTAACGATGACTCGTTAAAATACAAACTTGCCGTTGGGAATTGGAGAGCAATTGCGCATGATCTCGTGGCACTCCAAATCCCAGCGTTGCTTGAGATTATGTAAAAATACATTCTCCACGTTTTTATCTCCAACGGCCGTGGCCACCGGTGGCGATACCTGACGCGCACTTTCTTAGAGTTCGATTTTCCACATTATCTTAAACTGGGCCAATCGGTTCGGCTGTCGCTTTATACTTTTTGATTTCTAAAAATAACGAGCCGAAATTCCGAACGATCAGTCTCCGGAAAAGAACCTTGATCGACTTGATTGTGGACTCTCGTTTTCGAACATACCGGTTCTGGATTTATAAATTCTCGAGCTAGAGAAAGGGTTCTTTTAGTACTGGAGTTGTAAACAAATGTGAATTTACTGTTTTTTTTTCTTGTTTTTTAATTATACAAGTATGCTAGGAGATTGCTGGAGAAAAGGAAATTGGCAATTTCGAATGAAACTGTGACATTATAAACTTTGGCGCTGTCTGTTTTGATAATTTAATTAATTTGTTACAATCCACCAGACAATTTTACAAAAAATTGAACGATAGTTCAGTTATGAAATGAATTTTTCAATAATGTGTTTTCATTATTCTTGTATCAAAATTCCACTATTTTATTCAATATTTACTACCCTTTAGTACATTGCATGATCTATCTATAGTAACTTCCTGTTTCTGAGCTATCCTCATCCTACGAGAGCAACAGGACCCTAAACAAATTGTTCCAACCTCCAAAAACAACAAAGTTAACATAATTATTATTGACTTAATGTGATCAAAATTTTGGAAATATCCATCAAGGTCAAATCCCACTTCCTGTTTCCACTACGTTTTATTACTCCAGGTAGATCTCTTTCTCTCTACTTAAATTAGGCAACAAAAAACAGCTCAAAATTCGTTATATGCCTGCTGAAGGATATTCCATTGCATTGGCTAATAATACTGCAACTCCAGAGGTCGCACTTATTGCCTCCTCATTAAAATACGCGCATTATTTAGCCACTAAATCAAGGCTTGTCCTCATGCTCCCAATCGCTAATTCATCAAGCGCATACAATTTTCCGTTCGTAAGACTCTCGGTCGGTTACTATCTGGGACATTCACCTTATCACGCCCTTTCCAACCATAAGTGTGCAATCTTGTATGCGTATGTATAATACATACGAAGCACGTAACCGAGACCAAGTACTTACGTATGTATGTTAAATTTAGCATTGCGTAGTTATGTGTGTATGTGCATAAAAACAGTACGATCTATATATGTATATATTTACTTTCGATTCTACCAGGACTGTAAGTTTCCAGGCTGCGAATGCTGCGAGCCAACAGTAGTAGCATGTACGTTCATTTTACTGGTGTACCCCATACAACACGTCGACTGGACAGTACGTAGAAAGTCGTACAACACAACTATTGGAACGCCTCAATAACGCCATCTGTGTAAATATATAGGTACTTAGCGGTTATGAATACATTGGTTGGTACGCTTGGAAACAAAATGGGGAATTAATGTCGGGTATTCGTTCGTGAATTGGGGGCTTTCTCGATCGATTTCTACGTTTATTACAGTGAGGTCCGAGCCTTATTTTCAGTTTACGGTCATTGAGGGGCTGCTCACTGCTCGAATGAGTTTTGTAATTTCTCGATGTACGTAATTTAATTTTCCAATGTTGCGGCAAACAGCGGAATGCGAAATTACCGATTGCTGTTTGGGTATTAATTTGATAATGAGTTAGGAAATATGGCTCGAGGCCAATATTGAGCTTTGATTGTTTGGTTTATTTTTTAGGAGATTTTTGAATTGTTTTTTTTTGGGTTATTTAATGTTTAGCCGTATATTTTTTGGTTGCTTTTTGTGGGCTACAATCTTGGCTGTGATTTGTTACTAATTTGTAATAAAAACGTAAATATTAAATTCTGGGGAGATCGAGATCGAGATTTTTTTAAATTCTCTTTCAATGTTTTTAATTCGCTTTCAATATTTTAAATTCTCTTTCAATATTTTAAATTCTCTTTACATATTTTTAATTCTCTTTCAATATTTTAAATTCTCTTTCAATATTTTTAATTCTCTTTCAATATTTTAAATTCTTTTTCAATATTTTTAATTCTCTTTCAATATTTTAAATTCTTTTTCAATATTTGAAATTGTCTTTCAATATTTTAAATTCTTTTTCAATATTTTTAATTTTCTTTCAATATTTTAAATTCTTTTTCAATATTTTTAATTTTCTTTCAATATTTTTAATTCTTCTTCAATATTTTTAATTTTCTTTCAATATTTTTAATTTTCTTTCAATATTTTTAATTCTCTTTTAATATTTTAAATTCTTTTTCAATATTCTTAATTTTTTTTCAATATTTTTAATTCTTCTTCAATATTTAAAATTCTCTTTTAATATTTTTAATTCTCTTTCAATATTTTTAATTCCCTTTCAATATTTTTAATTCTCTTTCAATATTTTAAATTGGTTTTCAATATTTTTAATTTTCTTTCAATATTTTAAATTCTCTTTCAATACTTTAAATTCTCTTTCAATATTTTAAATTCTCTTTCAACATTTAAAATTCTCTTTCAACATTTAAAATTCTTTCAGTATTTTTAATTCCCTTTCAACATTTATGAATCCGATCACACTTTTTGGTTAATTCCATCACTCGACAAACTTCGTTTTAGCGTTAATGGATACGACTGTATTTTTTTTCTTCCATTTGATTACCAGAAATTTCTGTTGAACATATAATATCGTTATCCTCTTCTCTGTTCCAATACGCGCGAAATACTAAGATCGAATTAGCTCCGCCCTAAATCTTCTATAAGGACGGACACCTTTTGCTAGGTACGCACGATCATCAGTCGGCCTTAAGCGATCGTCCTGAGTACATGTATAGCTTATGATAAGTCGTTCACCTTTCTATTCAAATTATATTTATCACAACTGTAAAGTTCTTCAATCGACAAATAAAAACTATCTTCGATCCACAAACAACCCCAACAATTTCGTTAGATACGAAAAAGTGATAAACTTTTCCGAGGATGTGTTTAAATTAAACAAAATAAAAACACGCCCACATTCTTGTTGCAGATTTAATATAAATCTTGAGATACAAATTTTTTTCGTATCGGTCCATTCACCCTTTCGACCTTTTTTACCCCGCATCCCTCGATCGTTTACAAGCACTCGTATTTTTTATTCGAACAATAACATTTTGGGATTAAATTTGAAAAACGTATTAATTTAATTCCGCATATATGGACATTTTTTAACGGAATTGCAGAGGTCGCACTTTTTTT